>JAVKPL010001229.1:142500-163282 GCA_032173675.1 Gastrolobium villosum | reverse complement strand
TAACTTGGTGGGTAGAACTCCAAATGGTACGTGGTTTGAAACCACGCGTAGCTAATGTAAAGGACTATAACATGGTAAGAAGTGGGAGTAACATGATAAGTTTAAATGAATTGAGTGAAAAGAAAGATTAGTGATGTTAGTAAACTGAATGATTCCGCGAATTGCATTTACAATTATAGTGTTGTTTTAATTGATTACGGAAAAGGTTATTGTTATGAAAAGGAATATGATAAAAAAAAAAAGTTGCCCGTAATTTAATTAACCCAATTACTGTGATTGTAACTGCGTTTAATATCATAATCAATGTTAACAATACCGGTACGTAACGGGCTGTTACATTTTATGGTATCAGAGCAGTTTCTTAGGGAACTCTGATGATTGTGGGATTGTGTTAAGTGCTGTATAGTTGTACGTAGACTCTTATTGACTACTACACATGTGATTCCTTAGTTTGGGTCTGATCAACCCATTTCTTCGTGTTAAATGTGTGGTCAGTATAAGATGCCTTCATGACAACCCTGGAGCACCGATGCCAGTCCTTAGGCTAAGGTGGTGGGTGCAGTGTTGACTGCTCCACGGACTGATATGTTAGTAAGTGAATTTGATGTAATTGAGGACTTAGGGAGAATAAATTGAGATAAGATGTTTAACCATTTTGGGTAGAATGCTACCATAGTTGAATGTGTGGTCTTTTGGTTAGTAAAATGATTGATTTGAGTTGATATTAGTATGGTGATGTTGTTAAGTCTTCCCAAATTGTACGGGAGGTTAGAACAATTGAGTATATGTGGGAATTAATGGTATATCTTTGACATGGTGGGGGATTGGAAACCCGATGAATTCGTGAAAATTTGAATGTGAGTGCTTATATGTAATATTGGATACCTTAGGGTAAAATAATAAGGTTATAAGACCCTTGATGAGGGCATACACTTGGATGACTTAAGATGCTTGGATGTAGAAATAAATTGAAATTTCAAAATTTGGATTGAGGATCGTGAGTGACTTAAAAGAACTATGGAAATGATGTGTTGGATAATTCAATGTTGAAAATGGGACTTTAGTCCATGATAATTTAATGTTGGCTGAACATAAGTGAGGATATCATATGTATAAAAAGTAAAATATAAGAAGTTGAGGAAATTGCCATGGATGGCATTGGACGAACTTGATTGAAAGTATGAGGGTCCATAATATAATGGTGGTTGGACTTAACAAATGTGAGGTGAGAAAATATAACGGAGTGTGGTGTAGTAATGGTACTAATATGCTTCCATAATGTTGCGTAGCATTAAAATGTTGATGATGTGGCCTAACTTTAGGTGGATAATAATTCTGTGATGGCTAAGTGCCAGTATATATATATGTATATATATATGTTTTGTGAAGGCCAGAGTGCCTATATGTATATCTGTGTTGTAATGAATTAGTAAACTCTTTGGTAAAAGAAAAATTATGCAACTGAAATTCCCTATGATGGGAAATGTTTGAAGAGATTGTCTCTTTGGAGTGTCATTGGACGCTCAATTTGGTATGGGATTCATGATGGAGTCCCGGTATGCAAGTTATACCATGGCACACCTGTTGGTAATAATGTGACAATTAAGATTGTCCTGGGTTTCCCTTGTGGATTGAATCCTAAGAGGTGTTGCTCTTGGAAGTCCCAGGCGAGCACTACTTGAAGTGGAGATTTATCTGGTGGTCCTGATGCGCTGAATGCATGGACGGTTAAATGAGGGCACTCTTGGTGTCATAGTTAAATATTGAGAGAAAAAGTGATGTCAGTTTAATGAAGTGGATCTTCTACAGTGTTGAGCATAGTTGCTATGAGTCATGATGGACAACGGATTAGAACTGTACCGAACAGGGGCACTATTAAAAATTGAAAATTTTGAGCCAAAGCATGAGAAGTATGCTGGAATCATGTGGTGATGATTGTGTTATGGACTAAGACTAATGACTAGTCAAGTTAAATGAATATACTGTTGAGAAAAGAACCATATTGGAAAGCTATAGTGGATGGTGCAAAAGTAAGATATAACTAGTATACCATTATGTATCTATATAGGACTCTGTTTGCCGTTGTATATGGATGTGATGTGAATGTGTTTATCTCTGTGTGGCTTATATGCCCGAAGTGTATGGCTATCTCCGTATGGATTATGTTCCCGGAGATTATTATTATTTTGTATAAGTAATGTGCTGTGAGGTAGAACCTCGTGTTAGTGGGACTGTTAGTACAGCCGATGGCATGTTACCTCTTCTTGCATGAGTTATAAGGACAGATTCTCTGATTGGTGGGGCATTGCACCTGGGGCCCTTAGGACAGCAAGAGCTCGAGGGGTTAAACCTAAGGATGTTCTTACCCATTGCATTAGAGGATTGTATCTTGTGAGGAACGCAAGAGGTGAATTTTGGATAACTTAAGTGAACAGTAATATGCCTAATATGATGAAATGTGTGAGGTGCCATGAGATGGTAGTTTGAATTATGAAATTGAGCACGCGGAGATGTGCATGAGCGTATACCAAGTGTGGTAGTATGGAATTATGGTTTTACGGAAATTGTGAGATGAATCATTGGATTATCACCCTATGTGAAGAGAATGGAAAATGAATTAGTGCTGAAGGATTGAGTCAAAGTCTTTTGGGAAGGCTTGTGATGGCGATATGTTAAGCTATGTTGGTGGTCAATGGTTTTTAATAAGTGATTAATTGTGATGTAGTTAAGTAAGGAGGTGTGATACTAGCTGTTAAATAGAATGGTATTTGGTGAAATAAAAGGTTGATATCTTTGCCCTGGTGGTCGAGTTACTGATGGAGTTGTATAGATGCAAATTATAGTGAGAGATGTGTTGAAAATACACAATGTTGATGTTGTTCTTGGCTAGGTACCAAGATATATGATTGAGTGTGCTAGTAGTACTTTGAATAGTCCGAGAGACTTGTGTAACAGCCGATATGAAATTATGAAAGTAATGATAGTGATGGATTTAGTCCTGGTGGCATGATAAATAGGCTTTGAAAATCCCTATATGATGGGACAGGTATGAGAGAGAGATGATATGTGACCTTGGAATGATACATACTGGTTGAATGAAATGATGATGAAGGTGAGATATATAGAATGAAATACATGTGGAGTTGATAACATGAGTATGGAATGGTAATCAAAGAAAATTATTAGTTGAAATCTTAGGCATGTGCCTTAATGTGAGAAATCAATGATGAACTATGTGTCAAGTTTTGAGATGATTAGTTGAAATTGTAAGTATGATCTAGTATATGAAAATTAATGAGTGAACTCGTGATTGAAGGCTTTGAAATGACCGATGTAATGTATAAAGTGAAATGTGTGGTCCATTGGGTACCAGTTAAAGGTCTTGAGAAAGAGATTCGCCATTGTGTTTTGGTGAAAGTGGTGAACTTGTAAGGTTAGATTGACAGTTGAGCACAGAGATGGTGTTTGTTAAAGATAAAGTGCAGAGGTGAGATTGCACGTTATGGGTTAAGAACATGAGAAAAGAAAAATGTGTATATACGAGTTGTGGCTAAGTGCCAAAAATGGGGATTATTCCCTTAGAAAATAAAAGTATAGTGAGCGTGAACTAGATGATTACTCGGTGAAGTGCATTGAGGGACTGTGAGATTCCATGACAGTGTTTAATGTGGAATAAGAAATGTGGAAAAATTGATGACGAGAGTTAATACTCCATAGAAATAAAAATCAAAGAAGGATAATTATGGCTGTAATATGTTAGAAAGTAATAGTTGCCTGTGTGGCACAGATTGAACAGGATGTGGTATGATCCTATGGGCATAGTGGTTGATATGTTAACTAGGTAGGAGAATCCTCCAAGAGAAATATGGGCTATATATGTTGGGTGGCCTGACTTGTGATAAGCAATTGGCTTGGTAAAGCAGAGAAAGTGCACAACTGCGTGGTGCGCTCCGGTTGTTCACGTGTGGTGTCACCGGTTGAGATTGAAATTGGGGAGGACTTGAAGTCTCCCATTGGGCCTTTGAAATGCAAGGCCATTGTGAAAAGAGGCTGAAAAGCCGAAAGATTGAAATGTAAACATTTAGTTTGAAGCCCGCACACTTGATGAAGCTACTTGGGGACGGGAGACTGAGATTCTCTGGCTGTATCCTGAGTTAGCATATGTGCAAAGTTGATTTTGCGGACAAAATTCCAAAAAGGTGGGGTGAATATAACACCTCGTAAATTCAAATGTGAATTTAATTGATAAAATGTGGGTAAAAAGGGAAGGATTAGTGAAAATCCTGAAATTAGGGTCAAAATGAGTACCGAGGGCAAAGTGGTAATTTGCCAAAAACGTAAACCGAGACATGAAAAATGGAGTTAAGGATCTCAAATGATAAAAATAATGCCGGATATGGATTCAGGACGAAAAATTGAGTGAACAGGCAAGTTTTGAAAATTTTGATGAATAGTGATTTTCCCGGGTAAAAATACTGCGGTATAAGTGTGAAATTTTTATCAACATTTTTAGGAAAGAAAAATATGTCATGGACCAGAAAAATATGTAGATTAAGAATGTATGATCAGAATTTTTATCGGGATTAAAGTTAAATCGCGTGTGGGACCCGCGTGACCGAAGTCACTTAGGCTTCCCACACTCCCCCACGCCCTCTCTCCTCCTTTTCTCCTTCTTCCCCGTGGGTTTCCCTTCCCATTTCATGAAACATGGCTATTTCTCTCTTCCTCCACCATTTGTGCCACACTCCACCAAATTCTTTGATTTTGGTGTTGAAATTTATTGTAAAGCACCTTCTAAAGCCATTGGTGATACTCCCAAGTCTTGAAATCATCTCCTTGGGGCGGTAATGGGCAAACTCAGATCCGAAATTGTTGGGGTTTTGAGTGTTCTTGGAGCCATTGGACTTCTCCTTGCTTGGATGAACCTTGGAGGAGTGTCAATCATCGATTGTGAGTATATTTGTAGTATGTTTGTGGTTGATTTTGTAGATCTAGAAATATGAACTCTAAGACTTTAATCTTAGATGTGTGATGATAGAGAGCCCAAATGGAAAAATGCTATTAGATGAAAATGCCTTAGAATGATGCTTGTAAGCTAGAAATGCTATGATAAATTTTGGTGAAAAAGTTAGGTTTTTAACTTAGGCAATTTTGTGTTGAGTTTCAAAACCTTGTGAAATTGGTATGTGGTGTAATTGAATAATTGAATGATGGACCATTGGTATAGGTTGATAATATGATTATATGATTAGTATGAGTGTTAAAATGGAATTGAAAACCTTGTAGAACCATCCTTTGAAGAATTCGAACCATAGAGGGGTTTGGAGGAAAAATGATGTAAAATTTGTGTAGTTGAGATTGTATGATATAAAGTGGTGTTTAATTGGATGGTAGGTTAGTATGTTGTTGTGGAATTGGAAGAATGTAAAATGTATGATTACTTTGAGAATAAATGATTGATTTGGAAATGGTTTTGATGATCATATTGTTGATCATTTAGGTTGCCTCTCTTGGACGCTATGGGAGCGGGTAAGCTTGGAGCTTACGTATGGAGCATTGGCTCGGTGCTGAGGTAACCTTTGCAACTGGGGTTTAGTCCCTTGTGTGCTCCACCACACCTAGTGGAAGGTTGTGGTTGGATTTTGTGTCATTGGACATTGTGTGATTATGTGTTTCATGCTTTGTTGCATGTTATGTGTGAAATTGTTTGGTCACTGGCCAGTTGACGTGTGTTGTGTTTGGACATCCGCTGGATCATTCCGTGTGGGAATGCCAGTTGGGTATGCCGTGGGGTCGACTCTGGGAGCGACACCAGGATGAGCCAAACGTGGGACATCCGCCGGATAGGGCCCATGAGGAGTTCCGGTTGGGTTTTGCCATGGAGTCTTCTCAACCATGGGAGAGGCGCCAGGATTGTCTCGGGAGTTATATGATGGAGTCCTTGAACGTAATCCAATTGTGGATGTTCTCGGTTTGTCTCCAGTTGTTGGTGATATTGTATGTCATGCATTTTACATAAATGTCATTGTTGCACATTGAGTGAGCCATGGGGTGGAGAAGCCTCCAGGGCCCTTGGTTTACTGAGATATATTTGTATATCTCACCCCGTGTCTGGGGACATCATTTCAGGTTAGGTTGAGCCTGGAAGAGTGGAGCATGAGGTGCATATTGGAGGCACAATGTGTTGAGTATTGGATTGGGACACACCTTGCATATGTTTAATGCTTTAGATTTAGATCATGAACTTGTGCATGTTGAAAATGCCATGCCTTTGTATGTTCATGACTACATGTTAAGTCCTTTAAATTTGATGTATATTTTGCGTGAGCATGGGACTTGTCCATGGCCACATTTCTTGTATTTGAAGCCTTGGTATTTATGTTGTAAAATGGTCCATATTTGTTGTAAAATGGCCATGATTTGAAAGACTTTGTAAATGAGGCATGATTGAATGAAAATGCTTGATGGAAGGGCCTAGAGCCTACATTAGGGTATGTTTAAGTGTTGTGTGGAGTACTAAGGTGTTAGGGATGGATTACACAACTCTTTTGGGCTGAAAATGCTGTAATCTGTCATTTTTACTACATAGTAATCGATTACCCAAGCATGGTAATCGATTACCATGCAACAGGGGACGAAATAATGCTACTGTCTCCACTGGTAATCGATTACCAGAGGCTTGGTAATCGATTACCAAGTGAGGTAATCGATTACCCAAGCTTGGTAATCGATTAACAGAGAACAGGGGAGGCAAATTTTGGTTACTGCCTCATTTTTGACAGGTGGTAATCGATTACCACCCACTGGTAATCGATTACCACAGTGTAATTTTCGAAAATTCAGGTTTTCTAGACTAAAAGAAAGGGGCTTAACTTGGTGGGTAGAACTCCAAATGGTACGTGGTTTGAAACCACGCGTAGCTAATGTAAAGGACTATAACATGGTAAGAAGTGAGAGTAACATGATAAGTTTAAATTAGTTGAGTGAAAAGAAAGATTAGTGATGTTAGTAAACTGAATGATTCCGCGAATTGCATTTACAATTATAGTGTTGTTTTAATTGATTACGGAAAAGGTTATTGTTATGAAAAGGAATATGATAAAAAAAAAAGTTGCCCGTAATTTAATTAACCCAATTACTGTGATTGTAACTGCGCTTAATATCATAATCAATGTTAACAATACCGGTACGTAACGGGCTGTTACATGATGCATGCATTGATTGATATGATAAAGGCATTTTGTTCTTATTAGCTATTGGCCAAAATAACCCACCTGTATGAAATTTCCCTTGCTAGCCCTTTGAGCCTCAAATTAATTCTTGATAAATGACCTGTGGCCTGATTGATGGCTTAGCCTATATCCATTTTTCGTGACTTACCTTGATTGAGATTGAATCATTGAATGTTTTGAAAATAAAATAAAGAAATTGAGGTAAGCTCCATAAAGGTCAAGGAATTAAGGGATGAAAAAAATTCATATATACCCTTTAAAAAAAAGGGGTAAAGTGAAAAGCAAGAAAAAGAAAAAAAATAAAAGGTGGTTGGAAGGAATTAATTCCCGAAAATCTGTGGGAATGTTAGTGGAGCAAAACAATTGATTGAATCTGTTAAAAGTGAAATAATATCAGTTTTCAATCTCTTGGTTGTTTGAGCTACTATCCAAATTTTCCTACCTATTACCCCGGCCAAGTTACAACCTGTGAAGTCCTTTTGATCAATTGATGCATGTGTTTGATTCTTCAATTTTAAGAATTTTTGAGAATATAATCAAGCATATGGTAGTGTTATAGCTTTGAGTAATTGAGTGCTCATGATACCCTTAAACACTGAGTGTTGAGTGAACATTATTTATCTGTGTGAGGGGTAATCAATGTAGACTTGTATATTTAAGAAGCTGATGGCATTATTGGAAGTTCATGATATTGAGTCAGGCATGCATGACATATTGTATCTGATAGTGTCTATGATTGTTATGTTGGATTAAGTGAATATTTCCTGGGTTAAGTCTTTTACATTGCTGGGGACAGCAACGTTTAAATCTGGGAATGGTTTGATGTGCCTCTGGCAAGTGTGATTTTTCTGTGTTAAATTGACAAGAATTGAGTCATAAGAGAGCAATTTAAATACATATTTGCTAATTATGTTGATTCTTTGTATGTCAATAATATGCACCTGTTAGTTGTGTTTTTACCGGAAAAAGAAGTGAAATTTGAATTCAAAATTTGAATTCAAAATTTAAATTCAAAACTGTTTTTAATTTAATTCTTTCGTTACGTAATAAGTTTTAATTTAATTCTTCAGTTACGTAATAAAGTTTTAATTAAATCTTTACGTTATACGTTTCGGTAATAAAGTTGTAATTAATTATTCCATTAATACCCATCCATGGGCACATACAAAACTTGGCTCCGTGCCACTAATCTATCAGCATGCAATCCAAGACATAAACATAACGAATACTACATAATCATATCAACATGCCTGAATAGAAAAATGTACATGCATCAAACTGAAGAACATGTACAAAACATATACAGGCCATATACAAAATAAAGGATCTAACATCATGATCCATCATTTGTCTTTCTTCTTAACCACCATCCATTCCCCGAATGCTTTCTCACTCCCTTTATCCACAGTTGTCTTCTCTTTATTCTTACTTGCTGGGTTAGTTGTTCCCCATTTTTCGACCTGATTGATAGTGTTTTCAATCCCTCCAGTACATGTTTCTCTTCGGTGGCCATACCTTCCACACCCAAAGCATATAAGGTGAAGCCCCTCATATCCAACTGGGAAGACTCTCTCCAGAGCCTCAAATTTAGCTTTGAAGCTTTTCCTCAGGTCAATCTCTACACATATCCTTGCATACTTAGCTTTTTCTCTAATTTCCTTAAGGAGTTTCTGTCAACTTGTAGTGTTCTCCCAAATAAATTTCCAATCCTCCACAGGTGCTGTGATGTATAGAGCTCTAGTGGGAGACGTGAGATTCTAATCCACACAGCTAGTTTCTTAAATTGATCATCATAAGGGTCGAACATTGGCCTCCATCTCTGGACCGTCACATAGTGCTCTAGTATTATCCATGGACCTTCATGGAGCACGTGTAAGTAATCCTTGGTATCATGTAAATTGATTAGGATGTAGCCGTTGTCCAGATCTATAACTTCAAACTTTCCTTTTAGACACCATATTCTAAGAAGCCTAGCCATCAAGAATCGGCTGTTGACTCTCTTCCCTAGCAATTTGACTATGAGAGCTGTTCTGCCTGTGGCAGATGTGTCCAACGTAGGTTGGATGATTGATCTCGGATTCAGATGTTCCTCTCTGGATATCTATAGATTAGGTATCTGGGAGGAACGTGGATCACTGACACTGACCTAGGCGTTTGCCTCAAAGGTGTGTGTGTGTGGTATCCAATGATTAGGGTTAGATTGTGTGTACCTTGTTGCTCCACCTACCTTCATTATATAGCCCGGCTCTAGGGTTTGCTTGGGTTGGGCCGAGGTGTAGAGTGGGCTTGAGTCCAGCCCATAACAGTTGCCCCCCAGCTCGGTAGGCTGAGTTATCAGAGTGCCGAGTTGCGTTGATTGTCTGACCTGGTACATCTCGATTTTAGAGCCGAAATGCACTCATTCATCAATCTTTTCATCCTGTGGCAATTCTCCACGTGTCTTAAACCATCATAATGCGTATCGTCGATTATCTTTTGCGCCGCCTTGGCATTTAATGCGACTGCGACTGTACAGATATCAATCGTTTTGTCCTGTCAGGTGCTTTTACTTTTACCCTTTTGCCCTTGTCTTTTCGTTTTCGCGGGTCATAACTCCTGAACTTCTCCTCTTTTCCTTATTTCACTAGCATTCCCCCCTTTTCTCACTTTTCTGCTTCTGTTGTTTAGTTCATTTGCGATTCGTTGCGTTTAGTTGTGCTTCGAGGTTTCCCTATTGAGTATCAACCTTCCCCATCAAGCATTCGGTATTACTTGCTCTGTAGGTATGGGTTTCTTGACTTTTCTTTATTTCTTTGCTTTCTGTTATTGTCGTTGCCTGCGTTTCTGTGTTGTTGCTTTCCTTATTTCGTTTAGTCTGCATTCGTCCCCTATATGTTCGGTTTTCTTATCGCCACTAGTTACGTTTGCTATTCTTGCCTGGAAAAGTTCCCAGTATGGATGAGGGAATTCCTTACGGGTATAGGAGGGCCACTTGCCCTCGCGTTTTTGGCCGGAGTGACGAGATTCTTGCAGAGGAAGAGGCTAGAGCTGCTGAAGAGGAGGTGATTCGAGACCATGGTTCCTCTTTTGGCCCAGGACGTCGGCCGCCGGCTTCCGGGCCCGGACGTCGTCGTCTTGTTTCTGGCTCCGGACGTCGTCCAACAGTGAGATGTCGTCCCAGTGGTCGAGGGCGGTCTCGGTCCTCTAGGCGAGGTCGGTCCCAGGCTTTTAATCGTGCCGCGGGCTATCCGTCCGCAAGCACCAACCCTTTCTTAGATAATAGACCTAGGTCCTCTTCCTTTCTTATTATGGACCAACAAGATCCCGTTGCCTTAAATCGATCCTCTGTCCGGCCCATATTACCGACTTCCCCTCCTCGGGATCCGAATCCATGCTTCAACTGCGTTTATCTCAGCGCACAATTTATTGGTAATGGTAATGATTTCATGGCGAACCTAGTCCTAGGCAGTTGCTCTCACGACCCCGGACTTAGAACTCCAGTTCCTATGACCTCTTCAGATAGTTCTTCAAGCTCTTCACACTGTAGTTTATTTAACTCAGGTGCGTGTATTTGCTGCTTTTGTTGTTTTAATCCACCCATTTTGCTGTTCTAGGTTCTTATAGAGTCCCCTTCTGCAGAACTCAACGTGGAGACTACCTCATCCAATCAGGAGCTAGAGGCCGAGGTTGCAGCGGTTGAAGAGGGTTCTGCCCCAGTGGGTACCAGTCTGCGCAGGCAATTCCCCTAGGTGACACAGGAGGTTCTTAGTTTCAGATCCTCCATGACCACGGAGGAAATATCCGGGTTACCAATTGGCAACCCGGTAGGTTTTAACACCTTCTGTCCTGCAGAGGATGAACCGGTGTGCTCGGGTCGGAACCCGCAAGAGCCTCCCTTTTTCTTTTTTTACCGAGATTTGATCACAAAGATCGGTATTCGTTTCCCTTTCTCCCCCTTTATAATATGCCTTTTAAACCATTTTCTTCTGGCTCCCACCCAAATTCATCCCAATGGATGGGCATACATTGTTGCCTTCGAGCAACTCTGCATATCCTTGTCGGTGAATTGCTCTGTTGCCCTTTTTATGTATTTTTTCAATATTTATACCCCGCGCTCCGGTTCTGAACCTCCCAAGTTAAAGGGTTAGGCCAGCATCCGGGGTCGCATTAGTAAGCCCTCCAGGAGACTGTTTTCGGTATACAGCGACTCCTTCAAAAATTTTAAAGGCTCGTACTTCAAGGTCGTGGCCGAGGTTGGTGAGAAGCCCTGGTTTGTTGGGGAGAAAGATGAGGGAAAATTCCCACTATACTGGTCCCACCAGCATTATCTCCGAAAGTCGGCTGACTACAGGCTGGCCTTGTCTGCCGAGGAAAAGCTCAGTGCCAAGACCTTGTTAACCCATATTCGTACCCAGGGTCATATGAGTGCTGCGTCCTTGGTTGCTAAATCCTATGTTGCAAGTGATCAGCCCAGTACGCTTTTCAACATTCATTTTTTATTTACTTGCCCTTTTCATTCTGCTATTTGTATTGATATTTCCTTGGTTGTGCTGGTGACCTTGTTTCTTTTTGCTTCATTTGCCAGGCTCAACAATGAACCCGAATTCGGATGATGTGCCTGATTACAGCCGGGCCTTACGGGGTAAAGGTATAGCCCGTCCCCCTCCAGCGAAGAAGGCGAAGGTTGCTGCCCCTTCCCCAGGTGCAGGTTCATCCAATCCTGAGCCCCATCGTGGCATATCCATCTTGGATCTGACGCACGATGGTGAGAACTGGCTGGATGGGGAGCCAGAAGAGACTCCCTTCACTACTGGTGGTGGCACAACCCGGGTTGTAGTGTCCGTCGAGAGAGGCAGCGCCCCACCCTCCCCCCTACCTGCTGGTTTAAGGAGGGGTTCTCTTTGGGAGATGGGAGTCACTACCGAGCTGCGTGGTGTGACCCGCGCTCCTCCCTCTTTCTACGGCTCTCCCCCCCGTCCAAGGCTGAAGCTGAAGAACTGCAGAAAGCCGAGCTGTACTTGTTTAAGGCGGCTTCGTTGATGAAACCGTATTCCATCATGCTCGAGAAGCACTCCAAGGTAGTAGCCGAGATGGATACTCTGAAGAGTGAAAAGATAACCATGCAAAGCCATCTTGACCAGCTACGGCAAGAGAACCAGACTTTGAAGTCTGATGCGGCCGCGCTAAGTCTCTCTCTGCAAAACTCTGAAGCCGACCTGAAGTCTATCTCGGACTCCTTTGGTCTGGAGGGTGGGAAGGATGCCATAATAAAATTTTTCAAGACCAAGCTATCCATGCTATCGGATGCGGAGGCAAGGCACAGGGAAATGGCCTCCCAACTTGAACAGATGAAGGTGCAGCAGGGAGAATTGCAAGCTGACTATGATCAAAGTCAAGCTGCACTGGAGAAAGCTGTTGGTTCCGCCTTCAATAATGCTGTGAACCAAGTAAAATATTTTAACCCTGAAGTGCCTCTCAGCCTGGATCAGTTGGACTGCTATGGCTACGTCAGTGGTGGTATATTCTACTCTTCAGCCGAGGAGCCCACTGCAGTAGATGGCGAAGGTATCGTCCCCAGCTCGGAGATCGAAGCTGCAGATCGGCAGTTGGATTCCGTTTGCCAGCCAATTTTGAGGGGGGATACCCCATAATTTGTAATCTGCCGTTGATATTCCGGCTTTATGTTGTAAAAACATTTTTTGTGCTAACTTGTTATTAATTCAGGAATTTAGAATTAATTGTGTAGCTTGTGTTTGCTTTATTTGCAATATCCGTCTCGTATATTTCGAGGTTTTGTGTCAAATTTTCATTTCGGCTGAGATAGCGTGCGAGGGCGTCCCCTTAGCACAGTCTCCCTTTTTTCATAAACGAGCCGAGGTTAGCACTCTCAACCTTGCCCTTTAGGCAAGGCGGGTTCAAACACCTCGGCCTAGTTCTTTCGTTCGCGAATTGGAACTTCCAATTAACTCATGGGTTCATATAGCGCGGATTCAATTTATATTCGAACTCTCAACCGAGCTTTTTCCGCTTGGCGGGTTCGATTTCTTATCTCGGGTTAGAACGCTCGGCTCTTGCCTATTTGGCAGGCTGGGTTCCTATAACTCGGATTTCAATTGCGAGTTTCAGAACTTCCAATTTAACATGGGTTCGTATAGCTCGGATTCAAATTTATAAACGAACGCTCAACCGAGTTTCTTTTTTAAACGGCGGGTTCGATTTCTTACCTCGATACCGAAGATTTGAAGCCTGCAACCCTGCTTGTAAGTCAGGTCGTCTCTATCTATCCGGTTTACTACTCGAGATTTCAGCATTGGTTCCCAGACGTCGGAATGTGTATGCATTGCATAAATTACCAAAGTCGGAACGTACAACTTGTATATAATGAAAATTTGCAATTTATTGAATTACAAAGCCATAAAAGAAACCATCGTTTTTGTTTTGCACAAGCAAGATATTCAATTTAACTGTAATACTTTTTCAACTTATCTGCATTCCATGTCCTTGCCACGTGCTTCCCTTTCAAAGTTTCTAGCACGTAAGCTCCTTTGGACAGTTTACTTTTGACTCTGAAAGGCCCTTCCCATCTTAGGGCTAATTTTCCTTGTGAAGCGTTTCGTCCCCCTATATCCGCCCTGCGTAGGACTAACTCCTTTGTTTCAAATGACCGTGGTCTCACTTTTTTATTGAATCGGTTAGCCACAAGTTGCTTGGCCACATAGTTTCTGCAGTATGCCATAGTCCGGATCTCCTCAATCAGGTCTAGTTCAACTGCCACCTTATCATTATTGTCCTTTTCTGTTTGTGCCAGAGTTTGAACCCTTCTCCAGGATGGTTCCCCTAGTTCCACTGGGATCATAGCTTCACATCCATATGTTAGTTTGAAGGGGGACTCGCCCACAGAGGTTTGAACCGTGGTTCTATACCCCCATAGCACGTAATAGAGCTCCTCTACCCATTTACCTTTAGCGGATTGTTCCATACGTCGGCGTAAGCCTTCAACTATAATTTTATTAGCCGCTTCAGCCTGACCATTTGTCTGAGGGTGTTCCACCGAGGCAAATCTGTGCCGGATATGAAACCCAGTCAAAAGGTTTTGGAACCCTTTGCTAGTGAACTGGGTGCCATTGTCCGTTACAATTTCAGCTGGGATCCCAAAACGGCATATTACGTTTCTCTCTAAGAAACGCTGTATGCGGGCCGAGGTAATGGAAGCAATTGGCTCAGCTTCAATCCACTTGGTGAAGTAATCAACTGCGACTATCAACCACTTAAGCTGACCCTCTGCTGCTGTAAACGGGCCCAAAATGTCCATTCCCCATTTGTAGAATGGCCATGGAGCCGTGATAAAATTCAGCTCCTCAGGTGGAGCCAAAAGGTTTTTACCATGCCTTTGGCATTCGTCGCACCGCTGTACATGATCCTTCGCATCTTTCGCCATGGACGGCCAGAAGTAGCCGGCACGAAGTGCCTTCCGAGCTAAGGCTTTCCCGCCGACGTGTTGGCCGTTAATCCCTTCATGTATCTCGGATAGAACGTATTGTGCTCTATCCGAGTTGACACATTTAAGCAGGGGAGTTGAGATCCCCTTTTTATATAATTGCCCTTCAAGCATGGTATATGATGCTGCATCCCGGATGAGTTTTTTGGCCGCTGCTTTTTCTTCGGGCAGAGCACCCCTTTCAAGGTATGCAATGAGATTGCTACGCCAATCATCTATCTGCGAGATGTGCATCATGCAGGTCGGCTCGGGAATATTCTGCTCTATTACGGTTCTGTAATTGCCCCATCCTTTTGTACTGGCGAGCTTGGATAATATATCCGCCCTGTTGTTTGCGTTTCTTGGGATGTGGCTGATTTCCACTTCCTCAAAATGTGCAATTATCTGCTTGACGTGTTCCAGATATTTTACCAACAGGGGTCCCTTTGCCTGGTAATTACCTTCGACCTGTGAAGTGACCAGCTGGGAGTCACTACAAATTCTGATTTTCCGAGCTCCAAGCTCCTTAGCCTGAAGGAGGCCGGCTATGAAAGCTTCATACTCCGCCTCATTGTTCGAGGTCTGGAAATCCATTTTCATGGAATATTCCACTGCCACTCCATCTGGACTTTCTATTATGACTCCGGCTCCACTTCCCTTTGAATTGGAGGATCCATCCACGTATATGGTCCATTTATCCGGATCGTCAGAAGAGATGTGCGGTGCCGAGGTTAGTTCTCGGACAAAGTCGGCCAGAGCTTGCGATTTGATCGCTTTGCGGTTTTCAAATGTTATATCGAACGCGGATAATTCTATTGCCCAGCTCATCATTCTGCCTGCTAAGTCGGGCTTATGTAATACCTGTCGGATTGGAAAATCTGACCGAACCAGGATCTTGTGGGCTTGGAAGTATGCCCGAAGTCTTCGAGCTGAGGTAAGGAGTGCAAAAGCTATTTTTTCCAACCGTTGATACCGCAGTTCGGCTCCCTGCAAGAGCCGGCTTACAAAGTAGATCGGTTGTTGGCCTTCGTCGTCTTCTCGTACCAGAACCGAGCTAACAGCCAGTTCCCCAACTGATAAGTAGAGGATTAAAGTTTCTTGTTCTTTGGGTTTGGCCAATATGGGGGGGAAAGATAACCTCTTCTTAATTTCTTGAAAAGCAACTTCGCAATCTGCATTCCATCCGTACTGCACCTCCTTTCGTAGTAGTTTAAAGAATGGTAGAGCTGTTTCCGCCGACCGGGGTAAGAAACGGGTGAGAGAAGCCAGCCTTCCAGTCAACTGTTGTATTTCTTTTTTATTTTTTGGTGCAGTCATCTGTAATACGGCTCCACATTTATCCGGGTTGGCTTCTATACCCCGGTGGGTTAGCATGAAGCCCAGAAATTTTCCTGCGAAAACTCCAAAAGCACATTTTGCTGGATTCAAACGGATGCGGTGCTGTCGTAATTTACTGAATGTTTGCTCTAAGTCCTGAATATGTGTTGCCATGCCGGCTGACTTGACGATCATGTCATCAATATATACCTCCACATTTTTGCCCAGCTGATCCGAGAAAACCTGATTCATCATCCTTTGATACGTGGCTCCCGAGTTTTTTAGCCCGAATGGCATGACGTTGTAGCAGTAATTTGCTTTCTCTGCAATAAATGCAGTTTTCTCCTGGTCGTCAGGATGTAGTGGGATTTGGTTGTAACCAGAGTAAGCGTCCATAAAGGACAAAATATGGAACCCAGACGAGCTGTCAACCAGCTGATCAATATTCGGCATTGGGTATGCATCCTTTGGACATACCTTATTCAGGTCTGTGTAGTCCGTGCACACTCGCCATTTCCCGCTTGGCTTCTTAACCATAACTACATTAGATAACCAAGTCGTATACTGTATTTCTCGAATGAACCCTGCTTCCAGCAATTCTTTCACATGATCTTCTAAGACCTGACGACGTTCTGAGCTGAGATTCCTTTTCTTCTGGGCCACCGGCTTTGATCCCGGATACACAGATAGCTTATGGCAGCAGAAGCCGGGGTCAACCCCAGGGATGTCGGATGACCTCCAAGCGAAGACATCGTGGTTACGATCGAGGCATGCAACCAGGCTACGTTTGTCGTCTGGTTTCAAGTCTTTGCCGATTTTGGTGGCCTGTCCTGGTTCTCCAATGTTTATCTCCTCCAGTTCGCCTTCCGGCTCTGGTCGTGGCATCTGTTCCTCATCTCGCATATCGAAGTCGACCATGTGAACCGACCTGTGTGGTGTTGGATTGTTGCCGGGCTGCCTGGTTCCAGTAGAAGTACTAGGATCCCTCGTGACCATACGGACAGATCTGAAATAGCAGTCCCGAGACTCTTTCTGGTCTCCAGCTATAGTGAGCACTGTACCCTGTTTGGAGATCATTTTGAGCTTTTGGTGTTTGGTTGAGATCAACATATCCCAATCGTGAATGGTTGGCCTCCCCAGAATCATATTATATTCGGAAGGGAAGTCGGCCACAATGAACCTCACCCTTTCAGATCTGTATGCCTCCTTGGTGCCTAGCGTCAGCCGCAAATCAATGTACCCTTTGGGGATGGTATCTTGCCCATTAAAGGCAATTAAAGCCGTGTTACAGGGCCTGAGATCCTCCTCATCTAGGTTCATCTTTTTGAAGGCCTGCCATAGAATAACATCAGCGCAACTCCCATTATCCAAAAAGATTTTCTTGACCCTGCAATTCACCAATGTCCCGGTGATGACCAATCCATCTACATGGCCTGGTATCACGTCTTCCAGTTCTTTCCTTGTGAAATATAGTAACGGTGGTTCTGGCTCTTCTTCTTTGAACTTAGGACGTTCTCTGATGGAGAGCACCTCCCTGAGGTATTTTCTTCGGGCATTCATCGTGTCTCCACCACCACCAAACGCGCCACTGATAACATTGCATTCGAATTCCGGTTCCTGGAACTCCTCGTCATCGCGAGCCTGCTTGTTGCCGCGATTCTCGTCTTTAAACTTCTTATCATTAGACTGGTTGACAAACTTGCCTCCTCTTCTCTTTCGATTTCTCCATCCCTGAGTGCGGATGAGGTACTGACGCAATTTTCCTTCTCGGATATATTTTTCAATGGCATCACGAAGGTCCCAACATTCGTCCGTGGAGTGCCCTGGGCCGTCGTGGAATGCACAGTACCGGGATTGGTCCAGGCCGGCTGGATGTTGTAGTGGCCGGGGTTTCTCCACCGTCTTCATTTCTGTGGAGGCCACCTCGCGCCAAATCTGCGACCGAGGAGCATTCAGTGGGGCGTATTTCTCATACCGCCCTCGGGTTGGGAACCGCTCTTCTGGCTTTTTCCCCCGCAAATCTCCCGGCTTTCGGGCTCCTAGCTTATCTGCTTGACCCGGATGATACTTCTGGTCAACATTCTCCAATTCCATCTGTTCGAGTTCTAAGTATTTTTTAGAACGCGTGTTGAATTCGACTAAGGTCCGGGGTGGTTCCTTATAAATTGATTTGGCCAATCTAGAGGTGCCGTGAAGCCCGGCGATCACCAGATGTAAGTGAACATTTTCTGATAATCCCGGCACTTGGAGGGCGGCTAGTTTGAACCGATCTAGGTACCTCTGCAGGGTCTCGCCGGATTGCTGTTTAATTTTGCCCAAGGCAAACTCTGATTTTGGCTGCTTTTTGCTAGTGGCAAAGTTCAACAAGAATCGCCCACCGAACTCTTCGAAAGATCGAATGGACCCCGCCGGTAAGGATGAAAACCATGTTTGTGCCGCCCCGGTTAGTGTTGTTGCAAAAAGTCTAGTAATCAGAGGCTCTTCGATGCCTTTGATATACATAGCTGTGTCAAACGCATCCAGATGCACCTGCGGATCTTGTGTGCCATCATATTTGACCAGCTCGGATAGATTTAAATTGTCTGGATAGGGAGCCTCCACTATTTCGTTTGAGAAGGGGCTGTCATTGTACAACCCCCTATTGTATTTCCGCCTGTACACTCCGGCAACATTATCCGGGCTACGTTGCTGAGGTCGGTGTATTGCAGCCGCGTTGCCATCTGCTTGCATATCCTGTGCGCCCAAACGCCTAGGCATCCGAGGCATCTGGTTAGGATCCAGGTTTCCCTGCCCCCCTTGCCGCGGTCCTTGCAAACAGGATCCCGGTGCACCAACTGCTGAGTTTGGATTTACGGGGATTCCGGTAGGGGCAGGCTCCGCAGGTCGCCGATCCGCTATGTGAGGGCTCGAATGGCGTAGATCTGTAACTACGCGATTGACAGCTCTGACCGGATCTGGGTTAGTCATCTGTCGGATCCGGGCCTCCAGCTCGCGGATCTGCATTGCATCCGCTTGTCTCTGCAGTTCGCTCCGGCGTTCCCACTCCTCGATCCGGCGTAGGAGGGCATCCATGGCCAGATTCGGGCCTTGTCGGCCAAGTTCATCGATGGGCTGCAACCCCTGCATATAAGGCGCATCAGGGTTGCAGGCCGGAGTGGACGCTGAGTCAGAGTGCACCTCGCTGATGTGCACGGCATCTGGATCTGGGATCGGCGGTGGGGGATGATCATGATCTGCCGCTTCCCGATCCTCCTCCTGATTTGAGGTCACAGGCTGACGGAAGCCACTTCTTGTGGTTATCACCATCGCTCCTTTTGGTAATTTTAGGGTTCGTGGGTTCGATCCCCACAGACGGCGCCAGTGTTCTGCCTGTGGCAGATGTGTCCAACGTAGGTTGGATGATTGATCTCGGATTCAGGTGTTCCTCTATGGATATCTATAGATTAGGTATCTGGGAGGAACGTGGATCACTGACACTGACCTAGGCGTTTGCCTCCAAGATGTGTGTGTGATATCCAATGATTAGGGTTAGATTGTGTACCTTGTTGCTCCACCTACCTGCCTTATATAGCCCGGCTCTAGGGTTTGCTTGGGTTGGGCCGAGGTGTAGAGTGGGCTTGAGTCCAGCCCATAACAGAATCAGAATTTTAGAAAAATAGATATTTTACATTTAATACTAGATAAGAATTCGGTTTCAATTTTGTCTTATGTTAATTTTCGGAATATAAGTGTTAAGTGGGTGGGAAAAATACTTAGTGGTCCGACATGTATTTCTTCCTCTTCCTCTTTTTTCTCTCCTCACATTCTCTCCCTCTCTCTTTCCTCAAGATATGAGATGCTCCTCTATTTCTTCCTCTTTCCTCTTTACTCTTTTTTCTCTCCTCACATTCTCTCTCTCTTTCCTCAAGATATGAGATGCTCATCCTTAAAGATAAAAACAGCTTTACTAGCGCACTTTTTAGAGGGTAATTGCCAAAATGCCACTGTTCACCAACTTTTTTACTTAAATGCCATTTAAACAGTTTTATTTCCCAATCTGCCATGGGGCAAGATCGCTTCTGACACAGGTTGTTTGCTGACGTGTCACATTTTTAGTGGATAATAACAAGTATCAAATTTAAAAAAATAAATAAATAAAAAAATGGAAGTCGTCTACATGGTAGGCAAACTTAATTAAAAACATAGGTCGCCTGTGTCAGAAGCGAACTCTGACACCACCAGCTTCCTGATACATCATCATGCATAGTTCACTACTGCTGCAAGCGACCTTGCCTGTGTGGCAGTTTGGAAAAATAGTTCAAAAGCGTGGCATTTAAGTAAATTTGTGTGGGAACAGTGGCACAATGGTCACTATTCCCTTTTTAGATAAGTTTATTTTTAAGAGGTTTTATCTTTAAACAAGGAACAAGTTATGTTCACAACTTTTTTTTATAATTTTTATAATCTCAACTATTCGAAATTCTGGAGAATACACTCTCAAATATGTATAATCTGTTACAAGTACATTGGTTGTTTATACAACGAATGTGGGGGTTTATAAGACTTTAGGCACTCTCAATTTTTTATCTAGCTTTTGGGATGGTAATCTCAAGGTTCATAATAATGGGTGCTTTCATTGAGAGTTGAGGTCACGGAAAGGGCTATCTATCCCCTCCAAAGGAGGGAAAGGGCTACCTATCTGCTCCGGTTGGTGTTTTCCCTCTCTGGACGGCTTCACCCACCTATCAGTATTCAGTGCCCAAAGACACCTTAATCCAACCTATAGGTATCACTTTTT
>JAVKPL010001229.1:0-137500 GCA_032173675.1 Gastrolobium villosum | reverse complement strand
TTCATTGCACACAATGCTCCAGTTTCTCTGTTAAGAACAAAAGAAATGTTGAGAGCTTCCGAGAAGGGAAGAGGTAAAAGTAGTTACGAAACATTTGTATCCATACCTATTGGTGGCAACATAAACACTTCCAAAAGTACCTCGGCCAATAAGTTTTCCTTTTTGCCATTGGCTTTTCATTGACAAGGATTCTGTCTTAGGCAGAGTTGGGGAAAAGGTAGCAGAAGGTGAAGGTAATAAGGCTGAGTTAGGCCAAGGAGGCAAGGGTAAGGGGTGAACAGTGAGAGGAGCAATAGTTTCACGACGTGTTGTTGGGGTCTCAAGGGATAACATGGGTAAGGGTGAAGAAGGTCTAGTTGGGCTTTTGGGGTTGGGGTTGGGGTTGGGACTTCTTGCCCGTGGACTTTGATGTGGAGAGATACGATCATTGCCTAATGCTGATAAATCAAAGAATGCAGGTGGTAACCCCGATAAAGATGTTGCCATCTCTGGTGCAGACCAAAATTGATTTGCTTTTGGTGTCACATAATAATATTGCACAAAATCATCAATATTCGTCCCATTCGTTGGGCTTATCGTGGGACTCGCAAAAGGACTATTTGGAGCACTCCTTGCTGGCACGCTTATCGTGAAGTTATCTCTTCGTCTGCTTCCTGAACCACTCGTTTCTTGACGCACCGTCGTCTGTGGTGACCTTATTGTTTCCACCTGCTCCATGTTCTTTCTTGTCTCTTGGCTAGCAAAAACACTGTACAAGCAAATCCAAATGTCAGGGTATGCAGCAAGAAATTAAGCACCACTGGTCTCATTAATAATAACAATTAACAAAAATATAATTGGCCGATTCATTACTATGGATTTAGAGATAAACTAACTTGTCTAATATAATTATTGCGGGGAATAAAATTAATGGGAATCACAGAAACGCGTGCGTTTCGGAGAAAACAAAACAAAATTACCTCCTCATTCGAAAGCCAGAGGTGACGCCGTCGAAAGAGACGTCAACTCGATCGGTGGGCCCGGCGGCATCTTTCGGCGACGGCAAACGGCATTCGCCATCTCTCTGGCGATGCAGCGCGGGGGATGACAGCTCCGGCAACGGCAACGGCTGAGGCGCTACCGATGAGGTATTGGAGCGACTAATGTAGCTTCGGTCGACGAAGCAGCTCGGCGAACGAGACAAAGGCACAACGTTAACGTCGTCGGAGTCGTGATGCCACCTGGCATCGTTATCGCCGACGTGGCGGAGCTTCCTGGAGCGTGTAGATTTTCTGCCGCTGCCGAAGAGCCAGGCGCTGCCGCGGGTGGTGGTAGCGTCAGAGGATGGTTTCTTCTTGGGGTCGGGGAGGGAGGAGAAGGAAGGGGAGGACCCTAGGGTTGCAGAAGAATTAGAGGAAGAAGAGGAAGAAGAAGAAGAATGGGAGGAGATGAGGGTGTGCAACCAACGCATGGCAATGATTATAATAAGGCTTTCATTCATTCATTCACTATGTGTAGAGCATATAGCCATTGATGTGAATTGTGATGGTACATAGAGAGAGAGAGGGGAGAAAATGAGAAGGTGTGTGTTTTTTGTTGTGCATGCGTAGAGCCTCTCAATTCTCTTCCTCCTCTCTTTCTCTTTTCTTCTTCGTTTTGTTTTGTTTTTTCTGCATTTGCAAACCATAACGCGGTTTTACAACGCCAATTGCGGCTCCCGCCAGATATGCAACCTTCCTATCCAACCTTTACACTTTACAATCCATACACGTTCAACCTCTAACTAACTTATCATCTCTTCTATCTGTTCATAAAAACATACATATTTTTCATATTGTTTATTGTTTATGTTTATAATTATAAAGATAGAGAAAAAATTTATTTATTTATTTATTTTTTCATTTAAAAAATTATAAAGAAAATGATGCGTAAATAGTTTTATTGATGTTGTGAAATTAATAACAACTAGGAGAGAAGAGATAAGAGAGTTAGTGAAAAGTATTCTTATTATTATTTTTTTATTACTCTACGGTGGCTTCGCCCCGACTATGTCCACTCGACCCGCGTCGGTTACCTAATATTAGCAGGTTGTAGCAGGTTGTATAGTACCGACACGCAATTTTTTTGAAAATTTGTGCGTGGTACACGTGTCCGACACGCTCGGACACGCGGTCAACGCTCGGATACGTTTTTTCAATACGCAGTCAACTTTTTCGGACACGCGGTCAACATTCGGACACGCTCGGACACGTTTTTTTTTTTTTAGCTAAATATAAAAGAAATAATTTATAAATTGATTTTTTCTGTTATGAAATTTGACATAAAAAATTAACAAAGTACGAAAAATTATTTATATTTATATTTATGTTATGAAATTTAAATATTTGATTGGTTATATGACTTATTATGGACTCTTACATGTATTAAATATAAATTATTATATATATTAAACATTTTATTTAATATCAAAACGTGTTCAAATATGACATTTTTTAGAATTAACGTGTCGGCGTGTCGTGTCCCGTGCATCATAGTTGGCAGGTGAGTCTCCCAACAAGGAATTTCTGCATACACAAGGTCTCGAACTCGAGTACTTGCTTAAGCGAACACCTTATCACTTGAGCCAAATTATAGGCTCGGAAACATAAAGATTACAATAACTGAAAATATTCTCCGACGGTCATAAGCCATAACGTCTCCAACAATTATAATGGAAATGGACAGTCATAAATTATTTATAACAATTGAGCATTATATGCACATAATTTCATTACAATATTTTTATACTATTTTTTAATAAAAATGTAAAAAAATACCAATGTTAATGTCAAATAGCTAAATTCTTATATTATTAATAAAGAAGCCCACGTACATCAACCAAAATCAAATCAAACCATTACATATTTACATATACCTGTCAAAATGGGTTTGAATCTATGGGTCGTCCTTTAAATTTTGTCCTATCTCACAAAATTCATGTTGTGAGAGTAGTTTTTTAGTCTTTGACTCCTAAAACTCTATAATTTAATTAGTGGGTTAGGATTTATTCGCGACCAAAAAAATTTCTTTATCAAAATACCCGGTATTTAAAATTAAAATAAAAAATATGGATAATATATATATAGATAATATACTTTATTAATATGTAATTCTATAGAATACGAATAATATATATATATATATATATATATATATATTAATAACTCAATAATAATTTATTTTTTATTTTACTTGTTGTTTTGAATTATTTTAAGTGAAATATATTAATTACTTCATAATTTATAATTAAATTTTATTAAATCTTATACGATATTTGAAGAAAAAATAACTATATAGTTTAAATACACTCAAATACAATACTTAAAAATGTATTGCTATCATATACAAAAAAAATGTATTTATATCAAAATTTAAATAATTTCAAAGAAATAATTTTGTATTGAAATATGGATTTACAATCTCTAGATCATTCAAATTTGAATACATTTGTTTGGAATTTTTAAAACAAAGGCTATTTACCTAATAATTAATAATTTATTATTTTAATTTTATTGAATCCTAAAAGGTCTCTGCTTCGAATCCTATGCGAATCAACTTAGGCTCAATGGCAAAAACCTTTATGCTTTACGGTATAAAGAGAATTAATCTCATCTAAATGAGTTGGAAAAGATATATATATTTTGCACAGGGACAAGTTTTATGAGAATTAATCTAATTTTAACAGAACCATATTTTGTTATGAATTTCAATCATTTAATAATAGATCAATGGTCAAAATTGTAATGACAAAATCTATAAAATGAAATAGAATAGATATTCAAATGAATTGTTGATCCTTGAATTATCATTGATTAGTTGAGATTCATATGATCCATTCATGGTAAGATTAAACATCAAATAACTCATTTACACATTGTTTTGAATATTTAGCTTTTTCTATTGAACAAAATGATTAGTAGCAAACTCTCAGCATTTGGTCTTAAGACTTTGTAATTAGGTAAATTTGTTTTATTTTTTTGAATTTAATTAGATTTTATAATTTATAAATTTTAAAAGGATTTTATATTTTTTATATTTTACATTTTTTTAAATAGATCTGTACTAATTATAAAATTATAACTATAAGTTCCTAAAATCTATAATAATAATAATACAGAATAATTTCTATAACTATAAATATTCATTAACAAAATTTAAACGACCACAGACTACTAAAATTATTTTTAAAATGTTAAAAGTATAAAAATTCAATAATTTTTTTTAAATTATGAGAAAATATTTTAAATTTTATATAGAGTCTTGTTTAACATATTTTTATGAAAAAAATAAACCATTAAATTTTTCACTTAAAATAAAGTTATTACTGAGTAATAAAAAGCTTCACCGTAAATATTACTTATTGATAAATATAATTATTCCAGGACTGAATATAAAGCGAGAATTTCAATGTTTTTGATATAGAACCAACGGATTAAGAGAAAAGTAATTCAATGTTTTTCTACCCATCTCTTTTTTTCTGCCTGGTCTGGATTGTGTGCAAGAAGCACAAGCGCCCAGCGGTTTGTGGCTGCCGTTGCAAGTGGCGCCAGCGGTGGAGAACCACCCCTTGCCATGGTATGATTTCTCGTATACGCGGGGGTTTGCAAAGATTGAGGGTCGTGACTTTTTTTTTTTTTTGTCTCCAGGCCGTATCTGGGCCTTGGTGTATTACATGTCTTTACTATTTTTCTTCGGTCACCCTTTTGGGTCTTTGGTCTAGCCCCTCATTGGAACACATACTACCTTTCACTTCGTTTTATCCGAGGAAGGATTGACACTAATTCTCCAAATATATATTGGCACGGACAACAAGCGGACTATCCTCAAAAATCAGTTTATTTTTTTTTAAATAAATAAATAACATTAATTCTCCAACTGAGTAGAAGGTTTTATTTTTTTCCCAAAGATTTCTCAAAAATTTAGTTGAGGTAAGGTTTGATCCCCTGATTTGACATGACATTATGATGTTTGTAAGGAAAGAGAAAATACAATTATTTTCTTGACTTTTAAGATGTGTGGTTTATGTCTGCAGGCCGTACCTGGGCCTTGGTCCATTACATGTCATTATTATTTTTCTTCGGCCTACTCCTTTTGGGTCTTTGAGATTGGGCCTCAAAGTAACACATACTACCTTTCACTAGTTTTATCCGTAGATTATTGACGGTGTCTAAATATATATTGGCATAGACAACAAGCGGACTATCCTCAAAAATAAGTTTATTTTTTTTTAAATAAATAAATAACATTAATCTTCCATTCCCTCAAAATAGAGTTTTTATTTAAATAGTGAGCTAAAAATAGAGTTTATTTATGACAAGACATTATTATGTTTGTAAGGAAAGAGAAAATACAATTATTTTCAAATTACCTTCTAAAACGAAAAAAAAATTCCTTTTAGGGGTTAAAAGAAAATGATACATAACCGTGAATTATTTTTGGTTTAAAGGAAAAACTTACTGTTTTATTAAACAGAACGTGAGGTACGTATATAATTTCAATTATTTAAAAAAAAAAATACATTTTTTTATACATAAATCATGATATTATTCAATAACCTGTATGAAAAAAGTAAGTGAATTTATGTTTATCAAAAAAAAAAAGTAAGTGAATTTATTATAATTTAAACTTATATAAATATGATTCCTCGCTAGACTATCGTTTTCCACCACCCGCCGCACACGCTACCATGTATGTCATGGGAGAACTCCAAAGCAATAATGACAAATTGTTTATGACACTTTAAACTTTATAACGAGAGAGAAATGAGAAAGTCTAGTTGTTGTTTTTCTTTTTTTAAATATATAAGTTTATCATTTCTTCTCCCACAATAGAAAAATTTGATAAAAATTAATATAATAAAAAAATAAAATTTCTAAAATATTCTGCATTAATTCTTTTAATCTCCCAAATAACATAATTTAAAAGTTGTTGGAGATAACTTATATATGGATTTTATATTTCTATGTTAAAAGAATTGTCACGGGAGAGATGTTTTTCCGACGGATCTTTTGAAATTTTATTTATATCTGCATATTTATATATATATATATATATATATAGTAACTGCCCATTGAATTTATTTTTTTTAAAGAAAGTTTTAATAACCGGAAGACATTGGCTGAGATTCGGAGGTTCTGTTTCTTCATTCCAAACATTCTCATACGTGAAATATCTGAAATTTGAGAAGATGTTGAATGGAAGGAATGGCTACACTTGGAGACTGACCAACTTCCTTTTCCACGTCTTAAAACTCTGAAGTTATAGAATTGTTCTGAACTTAGGTGACATTTGCATAGCCATCTTTCTTTCATATAATTTTTTGGGATATCTAATTGTTATTATTTGCTGATAACACCACAAAATCTGCATTGGCTCTCCTCAGTTAAAGAATTAATAATTTGTGAATATTGTGATTGTCTTACCAGAGGGATCCAGTTCGGGTACAATGATACGCTACTATCTCTGCCTAAAATGATTCCGAACAGCCCTTGTCTTTAGGGATGTGCATAGATCGAATTGAACCGCATTTTTTGAAAAATCAAACTGAATTGGTTTAAATGGTTCGGTTCGAAAGTGGTTCGGTTCGGTCCAAAATTGGTTCGGTTCAGAAGTGGTTCGGTTCGGAACCGGTTCAGAAGTGATTCGGAACCGGTTCGGGTCGACCCTCTTTTGAAAAGAAAAAAATTTAAAAATTTTAAAAATAAAGTTATAAAAATTAATTTGGTTTGGTTTGAAAATGGTTCGATTCGGTTCGGAAACGGTTCGGTTCTTAAACCGATTCTAAAAACTGGTTCGGTTCTTAAACCGGTTCTAAAAAACGGTTCGGTTCATGAACTAGTTTTTTAAAACCGGTTATTTTATGAAACGGTTCGGTCCGGTTCATGATTCAATCCACTTTTTGGTTATTTTCCACATCCTACTTGTCTTCAATGCTTAGAACTCGAAGGCTTTCCGTCTCTCACTGCAATTCCAGCAGATGGTCTACCCACTTCTTTGCGGAATCTTTCTATTCATGGGTGTGAGAATTTATCATTACTGCCTCCTGAAACGTGGAGCAATTACATAATCCTTGAGTCTTTGGACATAATCAATAGCTGCAACTCACTTACATCCTAATTCAAATATGTTGGAATGATTTCAAAGTTCAATGTTTTTTGTGTCTGCACCTGTAGACATTGGCGCCTATGTAGGTCTGTTGGTGTATACATATTGGGTTTATTATTATTTGTCATGTCATAAGACTTAACATTCTGTCCAGTCACCTAAACACCACATTGTTAATATATATATATATATATATATATATATATATATATATATATATATATTATACACCGGTATCAAATTTGGAATTTGACACCTCATCTGAGAGCCGTTAGATCAAAAAAGATTAACGACTTTGATTTGTAAGTATGTGACACCATTGATCTTTTTTGATCTAACAGCTCTCAGGTTATGTGTTAAATTTCAAATTTAACACCGGTGTCAAATGATCCTACCTCATATATATATATATATATATATATATATATATATATATATATATATATATATATATATATATATTTGTGTCTTGGAGCCCGACACTCAAAAGCTCGACCTCTATGTCAGTAGCCTGGTTTTCACTAGCCCATCCTGTCGAAGCATTGATGAACAAACATCAAAAGCAAAAATAAAACAGAGATAAGGAATCAAAGAACACAAAAACTTTTATTGAGGAAAATCTCTTTGATGTCAAGAGTAAGAATCACAAGACAAAGTCCAGAAAAAACTTCTACTATGGAAAATGATATTACACAAATATGCACCCTGTCTCAATAACTAGAGGATTTTCCCATATAAAAATGATGGATTAGATAAGTGTCTCAAACAAATGTTTCTCTCTATAAAAGACATAGGATTCCTACTCTACAGACTATAAAAAAGATGGATTAATTGGATTAAAAAAGTGTCTCAAACAAGCGTTTCTCTCTATAAAGGGGATAGGATTCCTACTCCACAAGCTATTATTTTCTTCATTAATGGCACTAGATTTCTTCCTGAGAGAATCTTTATATGTGGTTTGCGCTTTCTCTTTCGTGTTTCTCTTTTTTCGTGTTTGCTTATTTCTCTCTCTTAGTTGTGCGGCTTAGTATCTCAACATTTCTCATAAATAAGAGATTAAGGAATTAATTAATTTGTACAGGGTTCATCATAGGCCACAAACCCAACATATGTACTGGTAACTGGTCTAGTTTCCTTCGAACACAATAATGATTGTAACGTCCCAAGGGCTACGGATGAGCATGGGTCGACCCGAACCGGTTTTTTTTTGAAGAACTGCGGTTCGGTTCTCTGAACCGGTTTTTTATAAAAAATGAAACTGGTTTGGTTCAGGTTAAAACCGGTTCGACCCGAACCGTTTATGAACCGGTTTCGAACTGGAACCACTTCCGAACCGGTTCCGAACCACTTCCGAACTGGTTTTAAGGAAGAATTTTTTTCTTTTTTCCAACTTTTTGCACTGTGTTACAGGATTCAAATGGTTAGCAACTTGTGCCAATAATCACCCAACTGGGTTCCGATCAATACCTCTGTTTTTGCTATGCGTTCTACAAAAATCCAACTTAACAACATGAAAAAATACTGCCAAGCAGGATCCTCATGGTTTTTGGACTGTTCTATCATTTTTTTTCTCTCTAATTGTATTTCTGAAACCATGGTTCTGCAATTGCAGGAGCAGTATCAACATGTTCCTTAAGAGCCTTGATAGACTGATTCTGCCCGTTGGATGTTGGAAAAGTTGGAGTGTAGTTGGATGACTTCTTAGCAATAATCACAGATTTTGTAGGAACAATCTGATAATGTGTGGATGCAAAGTCACTGCCATAAGAAAGCTTTTCTATAATATCAGAGTAATGGTAAGATGAACTCAAGAGCTTTTTTCCTCCACTGAGTCCAATAATTGCAGCTGTAGCTAGGGGTGAAAGTGGGCTGGGCTGGGCCGAGCTTTGCCCCGTACAGCCTAAGCCTATTCAATTTGGCCCGGCCCGATAGCATAGTATGAGTCTAACTGTTAGCCTGTCTTGGCCCATTTACAAAAAACAAATGGCCCGGCCCGGCCCGTTGGCCTGTTAATTTTTAACTTCCAAATTGACCATGAATCAACTCCACAAAATACTCAAATTCTATTGTTAAAATAAAATGACAATTTTAACATCCAAACAGAACCATGAATCAAAACAATAACTAAAGAAGTCAATCCATACTATATAAATCAAAATAACTACATGAATACAACACATCATAATGACTACAAGTGTAGCCAAAAACTTATGTTCATCTTTTCTCCCCTGCAAATACAATTCAATGGTTACATAAGTTGGCAAATAATTTGTAAATGTAGAAAAAAAAACAAGAACAAAGAATAGAAACAAAAAAAACCAAGATTAAGAAACAAAAAAACCTTTTAATACATTCACATATATAGGCAATCTCACGTGCTGAGATGTTGGTTCTTTCTACATAAAATAAGGAGTAACTCTAGTATATTAAATAGGGGTGGCAAATCGTGTTCGTGGGTCGGGTTCGGGTCGACCTGTGTCTGACACGAACACGAATAGATTCAACCCGAACACGACCCGATTAATTATTAGTGTCAAAATTCTCAACCCGAACACGACCCACTTTTTCTGCGGGTTGACACGAAACGACACGAAAAATCTTATAATATAAGTGTGATCCGTTTATTACACGACTCGCCCCAAAAAAATACCAAATCTGATTGCAATATAACAAAAAAAAAATCTTCAATAAAAAAAACCTAGAGTGTATATTTTTTTTTATATCATTCAATAAAATTACCATAATAACCTTGAAAAAAAAAAAAAATTATATTTGCGGGTCAGAGCGGGTTCACGGGTTGACCCGTGACCCGACACGAATATTTTCGTGTTATATTTTTCCAACCCGAACACGACCCATTTATTAAACGGGTTGACCCGAACACGAAAATTTCGTGTCGGGTCCGGGTTGGGTTGGCGGGTCGTGTCTTAAATTGCCACCCCTAATATTAAACAAATGGGTCAGCCTTGGAGGCTCATGGGCCAGGCTTCATATATAACAATCCGGCTCAATTATGTAATCAAACCTTTACACCAGCCCAAGCCCAGCCTGTCAAGTAAAAAGGCCGAGCCAGACCAGGTGTAACGCCTGGCAACTTGCAAGGATTAACGACTGTCCCCACACACTAACACGAGACTTTTCAGCGTACTTTGTCCTCACTCTCACACTTTCCGGGAAAACTTCCCAGGAGATCACCCATCCCAGAATTGGTCCAAGTCAAGCACGCTTAACTGTGGAGTTCTTCCGATCTGGGCTACCGAAAAGTAGATGCATCTTGTTATTATAGGTAGTACCAATTAATTCTTATAAGTCATTCCCAACCGTACTGTCCCATACCAGCACAGTCTATGGAATCCATCTCTTTCCGGTGTTATTCGATTCATTCATGTAAATTAAGAAACAAAAAAACCTTTTAATAGATTCACATAAGCAATCTCACGTGATGAGATGTTGGTTCTTTCTACATAAAATAAAGAGTAATTCTAGTATATTAAACAAATGGGCCAGCCTTGGAGGCTCGTGGGCCAGGCTTCATATATAACAATTCGGCCCAATTATGTAATCAAACCTTTACACCAGCCCAAGCCCAGCCTGTCAAGTAAAAAGGCCGAGCTAGACCAGGTGTAACGCCTAGCAACTTGCAAGGATTAACGACTGTACCCACACACTAACACGAGACTTTTCAGCGTGCTTTGTCCTCACTCGCACACTTTCCGGGAAAACTTCCCAGGAGGTCACCCATCCCAGAATTGCTCCAAGTCAAGCACGCTTAACTGTGGAGTTCTTCCGATCCGGGCTACCGAAAAGTAGATGCATCTTGTTATTATAGGTAGTACCAATTAATTCTTATAAGTCATTCCCAACTGTACTGTCCCATACCAGCACAGTCTCTGGAATCTCTCTCTTTCCGGTGTTATTCAATTCATTCTTGTACCCCCGTCGCAGGAAGCCTGCTAGGAGCCGCTCCTTATCCGTGCCCTTGCGCACCGGCGATCACTCCCCGACCTCGTCAGCCCCGGGATGTTACATGCCCACCAGCTTCCGCCTGGTTCGTCCTCGAACCACACCGTACTAGATGAGAGGCCCTGCTCTGATACCACTTGTAACGCCTGGAAAATTGCAAGGATTAACGACTGTCTCCACACACTAACACGAGACTTTTCAGCGTGCTTTGTCCTCACTCGCACACCCTCCGGGAAAACTTCGCAGGAGGTCACCCATCCCAGAATTGCTCCAAGTCAAGCTCGCTTAACTGTGGAGTTCTTCCGATCCAGGCTACCGAAAAGTAGATGCATCTTGTTAGTATAGGTAGTACCAATTAATCCTTATAAGCCATTCCCAACTGTACTGTCCCATACCAGCACAGTCTCTGGAATCCCTATCTTTCCGGTGTTATTCGATTCATTCATGTACCCCCGTCGCTGGAAGCCTGCCAGGAGCCGCTCATTGTCCGTACCCTTGCGCACCGGCGATCACTCCCCGCCCTCGTCAGCGCCCGAGATGTTACACCAGGCCACTAATGGGTCGGGCTGTAGGCCCATGTGGGCCGGCCCGGCCCAGTTTCACCCCTAGCTGTAGCCATTATATTCCTTCCTATAAACTCTGGATGATTACCATCAAATTCTCTTATTATACCAATGATTCTTAACCTTGTACACTGCACGTATTGCTTTCAGAAACTTCCCAAATTTTTGTTAACCATCTGATAAACCAAAAAATAACCAAAAATAGTAATTAATAATATAACAAATTTAATATACAGGTATTACTCATATCTTTTGTGGATTACCTAGTAAAGAATTTAAAATACAGGTTTGTAAATTTAATTTAATATAAACCAAATCTACATACCCCAAACCAATCTCATGGAATTTGTGTTCAAATTCTGAGTAAGGTGTTTTAGAAGGAAGTGTGCCTAGATACTCTTCAGCTTTCCTCAGAACATGTTGGAGAGAATCCGAGTTTTGAATTCTGTCATTCAACATCAATGTCTGCATAATGTAAAATATATGTCAGTAAAACCAAAACAGACACAAAACCAATACTAAAATGTAAAGGAATGAATCACATGCCTCAGGTTAAAAATGAGTATCATCATAGATAAAGATATGCTACAGAGTTATTAGATTTTTCATCAAGATCTGGTTATTAGACATGGTCCAAACATGGACATGGATAATATTAGTTGTCACTAAATATGGGAACCAAAGGGGGGCTAAAATCATGTTTAACAATGTCAATCACTGCTAATTTGGATAGTGCACAAGCATACACTTCTCACTACCTTACTTTAGTATATAATTCAAAGGCTATAACAGTTAGGAAATTTTTTAATTAAGGGTGAGAAATAGGTACCTTTCCCTTGTAGATGTGAAGTCTGAGGAATTCCAGAAGGGGATGCAAGCTCTCCTTGTCATGGAAGAGTTTGGCAGAAAGGTGGCGGTTAAGGAATTGCACACCATTCCCAATTGACTTGTTCAAAGTTGGAGTCCAACTCAAGCACAAAGTTACCATTAGAATTGCAATAACAGTGAGAGAAAAAAGTTTTCAATTTTTGTGTTAACATGACAAGTACCGTAACGGCCCGTGTTAACCCGGATTGTTAACACACTATCGTATTAAGCCACGCTTAATTAAAATGCGGAATAACTTTTTCTTTAATTCAATTATGACGTCATTAACTTAACCAACTTGATTACTTAATCATTTTCATAAAAATACTGCCTGTATGTAAATTGCAAGACAACTAACTGAATACCTCGTACATAAATATAATGTGAGTATCTAAAGCCACAGGTCTACACAAGTAGCCTGGGTCAAAATCCTGATACTTTAATTACAACATTAACATAAAAAGACGATAACAATCATGTGACATGGACAAACCCCATGCTCACCAAATAAGGCAACAATGCCCACAAATAGTCTCAACATAAACTTAACATAAAGAAAGCAGAAAACATAACAGCAGTCAAATAAACAGCAATCCACAACCAGCACGTCAATATCAACTCAGCTCTGGCCTCCTGCCACCTGAGCCCTCAACATTACCTGATCCTGAAATAAGCGTTCCCCAAACGTGGGGTGAGATCTCTAACAAGAAATCTCAGTAAGACAAGGGGTCTTCAAGGAGTCTCCACCCCAAGCTCACTTACATGTGTAATATAAGTTCTAAAAACAGTATTACAGTATAAGTTCTAAAATCATGCGATGCAGCAATTAATCATGTCATGTGTGCTTTCAAATCTACTGGCCAGAGAAACGTAGGAATACGTCTATGACTACATGAGTACATGGATACTACCTGCACCTCACCCACATGCTTCTCCATCTTGTATGTACTACATACTCAGGATTGTCGTCTAGGTGGACAACACATGCATATCATAAAAGCTCATTACATATAAACAGCTCAACAACATTTCCAAAATAAACAAAGCATGTAACACAGCATGCATAAACCCATCCCCATGGGACATGGTGGAACATCAAAATGGCTAAACCGAGGACACGAAAGCTTACCTTGCAAGCTAGCTATCCAAGTCAAGAGTCCAACCACTCACTAGTCCACAAACAGCAGTATCACAATCTGATATGGACCATTATCAAGTCAATATTAATGCATCACAAGCATACAACTTAAAGACTACGCCTTTCCTTTACGTTTTACGTCTTAAGGCTTCCAACAAAGCCATAAGCCCTTAATCATATGATTCTGACTTAGTCCATTTATTACAGAAGTTCAACTTCCTTAAACTAGAGTCCACACACGCCCAATAGCTTACTGTTCATACAGTACAGCTACTGTCTGCGCAGAACCCAGGATATCCGGATATCAGAAGGGGCATATCCGGATATGTCATATCCGGATATCACACTGGACATATCCGGATATGTCATATCCGGATACCCAGATCCCATATCCGGATATCAATATCCGGATACCATATCCGGATACTGATATCCGGATATCTGCTCGACAAATATCCGGATATCTCACGACAGAATGCAGATTCTGCATTTCGTGAATATCCATCCCAAAGGTCCAACTTTTAATACATGTACACGTTAAAGCATGCATCTTTAAGCATATACAAGTTCATTTAGGTGTTGGTTACTTCATTTTAACTTTTTACATGTCAAGACATCAACTTTAAGCATCATAAACTCATGATCATAGTGAGGTAACTTACCAAAGTTCAAAACAGAGGCAAGTTGTGCTCTTGGAGCTCTCCCAAGGTTCCTCAAACTCAGCCTAAGTAGGAGCACGAAAATGGCACTTCAAGATGGGTTCTTACACCACAAGAAGGCACTTTGAAGCTTACAATGACTACCACAAAGTAGCCATCACTAAAGCTCCAAACTCATGCTCACTAACTACACACACACAGCTTTCTCAACTCAGAATGATGGCCACAATGCAGCCCCAAGGTTAACTCTCACCTTCACAAGTGTTTAAACAAGCATGAAAGGTGATAACTTGCTAAAGAATGAAGAAGGAAGAAGAAGAAGAAGAAGAAGAAGAAGAAGAAGAAGAAGGGTGGCAGCAGCAGCCCAAAATTCCCTACGTAGGTGGCTACAAAAATGACCTAGAAATGTGTGCAACTATTGTATAAATAGGCACAAGCCACTAATCACACAGTATTAGCCTTAATCGCAAAGTAAAAGATATTGATCCCAAACTTCGGATTCTAGACCTACGCTTTTTTCTAAGATTTTTCATATTTTTATTTTATTTTTCGGAGCACCTTTCCGGTACGCGCTTTTCCATAGCCAGTATCAGTTCTGGCATCAGATTACGTCATTTTGACTTGAAACTTGTTTTACAAGTCCTACATAATATTCTAGTAATTATCATGCATTCGTTATAATTTTCCGGCATACTTTTTCGGTACGCATTTATACCGAGTAGCAGAACCGGTATCTGCGTTTTTCTTCCGAAAAGCGACTTTCAGCATTTTTACTCACTCAATATAATTATCTAAGCCCATTAATAATTATTAAGGTCAATTATGGAATTATTTCCTAATTATCATAATTAGTTTACTAATTACCTTAATTAGCGGTGCGGGTTCTTACAAGTACCACTAAACATAAACAAACTCAAACAAAGCCTAGTTTTCAATTATGATGTACTCACAGAAAACGTATGTTCCATGGCATGAACTCAATGCAAAACATCAATACTAAAGTTGAACTCAATGCACGAAGATACAGATTACATTCATTATAAAGTTTTATGTGCTCTACATTTATTAAACATTAATTAAAGAAATAAAAATTAATTAGTATGACAAAGGCCTAGTTTGTATATCCCATTCCTTAAGAAACAACGGAAAATTAAGTGGAACTATTTTTTTTTCTGAAACAATATTTAAGAAATTAACCTGGTATTTGGCTGATCCACTTAAGCTCAGATAGAGAGGACTTACTTGTTTAACATTAATAGCTAAATACAATCTTATTTCTTATTCAAGCTTTTTTTAACATTCATATCTACAAACTCTCTTATTAAAAGTGAATTTAAATAAACAGGGGAGAAATAAGCCTAAGGCATGATCCCACAAAAACAAATAAAATAAAATCCCAAGGCATGAAACATGACTTCTATGGTTCCTTTTTTTTCTCACAGAAATAAACTTGAGTGCCATTTCAAAGAAGATGCAAGCACGAGACTGTAATAAAAAAATTGAGATATGATCTACAAGCCCTGGTCAATCAAATAATCTCCCAACTGTGACCCCATATTTATCCAAAGAAAAATATGGGAAAGTGGGAAACTCAGAGTTAGTTCTCCTACCTTGTCGAAAATGGGAAACTGAGCTTTGAACCCTATTGTGCCCCAAACAGTGGCGGAGCCAGGATTAGAGGAGAGGGGGGGCGAAAATTAATTTTTTATTTTGCATAATATTAGTATTTTTATTACCTGTTGACCTCGTAGGAACTCATTTGGTTAATTTCTTACCAAAATATTAACATTTAACAACATTTGAAAGATTGAAAAAAATGTATTATTGCTCGATCCAACAGACATAAAAAGTAGTTTAAAATAATAATAATAAAAAAGTGCCTTAACTTAAACAATGATTTTAACTACATATTTTTTGAAAAATAAAATAAAAAACTACAACCAAGTTGTCCCAAAAAGTGAATCTTTTAAGTTAGAGCAAATTTATTTTCTCTATACGAAACCACTACATAAAGAGAAATACAATTATGCAAATGAAAAGAGAGCAAAAAGGTGGTAAGCTAATTAAGATCACTTCATTTGACTCTTACTCTACGTGTTTAATGATTTAATGTTTCATTGAGGATTACTTTTCAAATTGAAAGAATAAATTGTGTTGGACAAATAAATAAATAAAAAATCAAATCACGTATGAACCAATAAATTAAAAAAGATTCGTATAGATGAGTTTATTTATCTAAACATTAATACACCGAAGGTCGGTATAAAAAAAATGTTAATCCATGGAAGATAATGAGTCGAAACAAAACATTCAAAACATGGGGATGATATGAACGGATTTTGAAACAAAACAATCAAATAATAGTAGCATTGTTAATTTCATAAAAAAAATAGAGATGATGAGAGACCTGAGGTGAGAAGATTTATTAAAATTGAGAGAGAATTTTTTCATTGGGATACATATGAGGCCATGAGATTTTGTTAAAATTGATAGAGGAATAGCAATAGAAATAAAAAAGATTTGTTAAAATTGATAAAGGAATAACCATAGAAATAAAAAATGATTGAGTATAGTGTGATATCTAATAATGTCATGGTGAGTAATTTTATACTATACAATTTTTAAAACAAATAATTTAATAATATTAACAACCTAGCCCCTCCCTCCCTCCGCCATTGGCCCCAAACTGATTGGTTCCTGGCTATCTCTCTCATGTGCCCCAAACTAATTACATGGAAATGCCAGAATTTCAAGTCCAGCATAAAGAAGATCGCATTTTAAAAAAGGGGTTAATAGCCTTTTAAAGTATCCAAAGAAATTACAAAAGAAAATAGCCACCGCGCAAAGCCCTTAAAGGGGTTCATAGTTGATGATACATAGGAAAACACATCATTGAAACAAAACAAAAAGCAAAAATAAAAATCTGAAGAGAAATGAGAAATGATTGAGAATGCTAAGCCACAAGCCACCACCGTTACCAATTCGATGAGAACGAGCAGCGAGATTCGATACGGAAGAGAAATGATTGAGACGGTGAACTTAGGGTTCATGAGCTGAGCAAAAATTTGCTTCAATTAGGAACGAGATCGATGACTTGTGTTATGTAAATGGGTTGGTTTGGTTCGACCTGCATAGAATCCAGTTTTGAAATGGGTCTGAATTTGATTTTTTTAAATAACAGAACCGGTTCAACTTTCCGAACCAAATTAAAAAAAGGGGTTATTTTGACTCAGTTTGGTGCGGTTCTTGATGTGGTTAAGTTATTTTTTATTTTTTGTACATCCAAGAGTGAGAGAAAAAAGTTTTCAATTTTTGTGTTAACATGACAAGTACCACTGAACACAAACAAACTCAAACAAAGCCTAATTTTCAATTATGATGTATTCACAGAAAACGCATGTTCCATGGCATGAACTCAATGCAAAACATCAATACTATAGTTGGACTCAATGCACAGAAGATACAGATTACATTCAATGCAAAACATCAATACTATAGTTGGACTCAATGCCTAGTTTGTATATCCCATTCCTCAAGAAACAACAGAAAGTTAAGTGGAACCACGGCATGCATATTCAAAATCAAAACTCAGTAATGAACCCCCGCTTTATTTTTTTATTTTTTCTGAAACAATATTTAAGAAATTAACCTGGTATTTGGCTGATCCACTTAATCTCAGATAGAGAGGACTTACTTGTTTAACATTAATAGCTAAATACAATCTTATTTCTTATTCAAGCTTTTTTTAACATCCATATCTACAAACTCTCTTATTAAAAGTGAATTTAAATAAACAGGGGAGAAATTAGCCTAAGGCATGATCCCAAAAAAACAAATAAAATAAAATCCCAAGGCATGAAACATGACTCCTATGGTTCCTTTTTTTTTCTCACAGAAATAAACTTGAGTGCCATTTCAAAGAAGATGCAAGCCCGAGACTATAATAAAAAGATTGAGATAAGATCTACAAGCCCTGGTCAATCAAATAATCTCCCAACTGTGACCCCATATTTATCCAAAGAAAAATATGGGAAAATGGGAAACTCAGAGTTAGTTCTCCTACCTTGTCGAAAATGGGAAACTGAGCTTTGAACCCTATTGTGCCCCAAACTGATTGGTTCCTGGCTATCTCTCTCTTGTGCCCCAAACTAATTGCATGGAAATGCCAGAATTTCAAGTCCAGCATAAAGAAGATCGCATTTTATAAAATGGGTTAATAGCCATTTATAGTATCCCAAGAAATTACAAAAGAAAATAGCCACCGCACAAAGCCCTTAAAGGGGCTCATAGTTGATGATACATAGGAAAACACATCATTGAAACAAAACAAAAAGCAAAAATAAAAATCTGAAGAGAAATGAGAAATGATTGAGAACGCTAAGCCACAAGCCACCACTGTTACCAATTCGATGAGAACGAGCAGCGAGATTCGATACAGAAGAGAAATGATTGAGACGGTGAACTTAGGGTTCATGAGCTGAGCAAAAATATGCTTCAATTAGGAACGAGATCGATGACTTGTGTTATGTAAATGGGTTGGTTTGGTTCGACCTGCTTAAAATCCAGTTTTGAAACGGGTCTGAATTGGATTTTTTTAAATAACAGAACCGGTTTAACTTTCCGAACCAAATTAAAAAATCGGTTATTTTGGTTCAGTTTGGTGCGGTTCTTGATGTGGTTAAGTTATTTTGGATTTTTTGTACATCCCTACCAAGGGCTGACAAAGGCTAGGAGTGATGGTAGGTGAAAAAAAAGATGAGGTACGGACATGAAGCGGCTCCTTACAGGTTTCCAACTGAGATTACATGATGAATCAAATTAACACCCGAAAAGGAGAGATCTAGAGATTTTGCAGATATGAAACTGTACAGTTGAAGTTAATTTAAAGGAAATAACATGTCCTACTTATACTAACAAGATGCATTTACGTTTCGGTAGCTCATAACTTAAGAACTCAATAATTAAGCGTGATTTAGTGTAATTTTAGGATGGGTAATCTTCTCCGAATTTTTTTAAAATGTGTGAATGGGGACAAAATATGATGAAAACTTATAACAATCATTAATCCTGCTTACTACATGCTGCCGGACGTTACAATAACAATCTACATTGAGCTCTTTATGCTTAGCCATCTTATGTGTGCGTTGATTTGCACTTTTTTTAATCATTTTGGATAATGACTTCGAAAGGTCAAACTCTTGAATCTGGTTCACTGTTTTTTGTTTTTTTTTTTTCATTACTTTTCAACCCTAATAGGTATCAAGCCATCGGTGATGCTTCATTAATTAGCTACGAACTTTTTTTTTTTTTGATAAAATTTGCTACAAGCCTTTGAATAGTATGTTTTTTTTTTTAAATAGAAATTTAAGTATCGTTGATGAAATAGGGACAATTATAGTTATTTTTAATGATGTAAAATTTTTATTTAACATAAATATATGTGGGGTCCATGTTTAAAAGAGAAAATATAATCCCCACACATTTTTATATATATATATAAAAGATAAATTTATTTCTTAGAATATGAAAAATATTAAATGACTTAAAAATATAATATTAATATTTAATATTAAATACATTATGTTCTTTAAAAATAATATAATTAGCTAAGAATTAAGATAAAAAATTGATATTCTTAAAAAGTAGCTGCTAAATTTATACCTCTTCGTCTCTTCACATGCCTTATACTTATTTATAACTCTTCGTCTCTCTTTTTTTATAACAATGTGTCTCTACTATTTACCGTAGATCCTATTAGGGGTTGGTGGTCTGGATTTGATCGATTTTGAAAGTAAAAGTCATCTGATTCAGTCCCTTCGGTTTAATCATATAATCATCCATTCGGTTTGAAATTTTTTCCAACTCCAATCCGATCCAATTTTATTCAGTATGGATTGGATCGGTTTTTGGTTTTTTGAAAAGCCTAAGATTTATATGATGATTATTGTGCAAATAACATATCTTTTGTATGTATCGACTTTGTAAAGTTTGTATGATGATAATGATTATTATGCAATCTAGAAGAATTTTACAACAAAAAGTTAAATTACCATCTTTTACTTCCAACAAAAATTTATAATATGGTTGCTTGATATATAAGGTAATCCAAATTTTCATCCTATAGAGGAGCTGTTGTACAATAATAACCTATGTAATAAAATTATATTATGTATTTTACAAAAGAAAAAAGCATAACATAGATCAAGCACAACCCACTTTGTCCAATATGATGGGTTAGTGGATCTTGGATTTAGAATTTTGCTATATGATTTTGGGGTAATGATTGGGGAAAGACCTAAGTAAGTAGATAGTAAAGTTGGAGAATCATTGGATCAGTTTAAATTAGATCGGTTTTCACCAACCCATCTAAAAACCGATCCAATCCAATTAAATTTTGCGGATTTTTTTATTTTCAATTTTTTCGATTTGGTCATCACAGTTTGAATCGGTCGATGAAAACTCCCAAATCCTATAAACATTTCCAATGGCTCTAGCTATGCCAACAATTAATCAGATACAATACCAACATTCGCCGCATAAGATTTATTCTCCATAAATAGTGAGAAAAGTTGGCTAACTGACGTTACCCCTCAACTAACTAGAGATTCGTTACGGAAAGAAGTTTAAACTTTGAATATAAATCAAGTTTTCTTATTTTAATAAGGATGATGACAGTCTGTAAATGATATTTTGAGTAGAAAATATGCATATATTTGATTTCAAGCTTACTTATGAGAAATTAATAGAATAATTTAGATTTAGGGTTTAGGGTATCTTATTTACATTTAGAAAATCAATAATGGACATATTACACCCGTTAAAGAATTAAAATAGAAACTAAAATGAAAAGTAAAATATTCAATATATTTGCAACTAAAAAAGTATGAAGTACTCTATTTTTTTTTAACTAATTAAGATGCACAGTACTTACATACAGGCATTTATTGGCGGTTCGTTTGGGTATACGCGACGGTTATAATTGTCACAAATTGCAAAAATACATTTAGCGGCGATTGTAACCGTCGCGTATACAAAAAATGAACCGCAACTAAATGTATGTTTTTTTTGTAGTATGTGATTTAACGAAGAGTGTGAAACTCTTCTCAAACAAATAAAAAAAATAAATTAAACAATGACCTCGAGGCACTATTGAACAATACATTTCTTTAAGATACGGGGGTTTCAATAGAATATCATACCCGAGGTGAGTTATCAAATTTCATTAGTTGTTAGTTTTAATATAAGTGTTTACAGATGCTTTAAATATATTCTGTCTGTTTTAAAATATTTTTTGCTTTGCATCAAAAAATTTAATTCAGAATATTGTATAAATTATTCATTATTTTCTCAATGTTATTATTATTTTTTGATTTCTCTATTAAATGAGACGACATATATAAGTTCATAATATTTTAAATAGTTAAACAAATAAAAATTTAATAAAGTATAAATGCCATGTCTCCCGTTAAGTAGTTCTCATCTCACCTGTCACTGAAAATGGAAATCATCGTTTTAATAATTCCGTATCGGTTAAAAAATAGGAAATCCTATTATTGGCTTTAATTAATAATGAGATTTAACTACCTCCATTTTATTACTATATATGTGCATGCTGAAATTGTGTTGTACATCAATTAATTATAAGACTTCGAACAATATGAATATAACAATCAACAATAATGACTATATAACATGGGAAAGTCTTATCAAAGAGAAGGACAAAAAAAATATGTAACATGAAAGTCACTTTTCCCATAACATGAAAGTCATTATCATTACATATGAAAGTCATTATCATTACATTAAAATTTGTCTAATAACTAATGCAGGTGGTTTTGGGGGAAAATTAATTGGGAAAATCAGAAAGGTGAGGTCAAAATAAATTGCTTCTCAGAAGAATAAAAAAAAAAAAATAAAAAAAGTTGGTTATCTCAAACTAGGTAAAATCTCAGTTACCAAAAGGAAGATGGTTAACCTTCCCTTTCGGTGTAGATAGGTAAAGACTTGGATGGAAAGAGCAGTGTCAATGACTCAATGAAATAATAAGTGGGGTATTGGTTGGCTGAGAGGACAAAAAGGTCGCAGACCAGACCAGGGGACGTTATTTATTGATAGCATCAGAATATTCATGTCATCCATTTAATAGTAATACTAACAATAAAGTTTCTTTGGCATTCATTCCATCATGTCAAATCCATGCACGTGATGGACTCCCTAGTTGTCCTCAACAGCTTCCCCAAATTTCTAAGTCAACAGCGACAAAAAGTATTAGCAAAACGGAAATGACAAGGAGAATTGAAGTTTGAACGCGACGATAATAATAGAGTTTGAGGCACAACGCACAAGAGACAAAACCCAGTGAGCGAATGTTGCTGCAGGGTCCCCTGGTCAATTTCTTGCAACAAAGTCATCACCTCTATATTTCTAAAGCTGTCCCATTATAATATTCACTCTTTCTTTATTGATAATATTTATATTAGATGCAATTTATTAATTAGAGCAGTGACACGAAGCAATACTTATAAATTTTAAGATAATTCTTGTAAAAAAAATATATCATTTTAAAAAATTAAAAGTTTACGAACGTTACGTAAATGCAAGGAAAATTTCAAATTAATGATACCAAAATATTAGACGAAAAAAATATATGAATTAGATGTAACCAATTGACCGTGCGCTCGTGTGCTCGGGCATTTAATAACTGACATTTCCTTTGTCCATGTTTGTTTTCCCATTTAACATGATTTAGCTAACGTATTTTGCATTCTTTTTCGTATATAATAATTCATGTATAATAACATTTCTTCATGATAAATTAAACACAATCTATATTATAGTTGAATAAAATTGTCAACTTATTGTGATGCGTTGCTTGATGAAATGACTTCAACACATAGTCTTTTGATTGCAGTCTTTTGACAATTTTATTTAGGGTAAACTACTTTGACAAATAAATTGTTATACATAATTCGCTTCTTTAACATTTTATAGACATATATCATTATGGGAAAAAAGACTATCATTTAAAAAGATGCAAGTTGTGTCCTTTTAGATGATTTACACAAAATATGATCGGTATATTCAATTAGTTTCAATGTGCTAGTTTGATTCTTCAAATTTTTTACTGTTTTTATCTCTGTTCAATCACAAAATCGTTAATGAAAACGATATTTCTAAAAAAAAAAAATAATTTTTCAGAATTACACAAATTATAACTGTGTAAGTAACTGAAAGGACACAACTTGTGTCATTTTGAAAGACACACACTAGACCCTATTATTTATTTATTTATTTATTCATATTTATAAAAATTTATGTTTTTTTAGATACGTAAGCCATGAGGTATACTCAATTAGTTTCAATGTGCTAGTTTGATACTTCAAATTTTTTACTGTTTTTATCTTGTTCATACTAAGAAAATAGTTTATGTTAAAACTATATTTCTCGATTGCAATTTCTCCAGCTTACTATCGGCACTTGTTAGTCTTTTATGCTCACTAATACATTAAGTAAGGGTGAAACCTCTTTAACGGGTTCTACAGGTATATAAAAGAATAATTTTTAAAATAAAAGTTCATGAGAAATGAGAAAATTAATGAACTATAAAATTTTTAAAAATCAAATAAAAATAATGAGAAATGATATACTTGCAATCCATTTTCGTTTATCATTTTTTATAATCATATTTTAACCGTTAATTTTTGTTAATTTTATGGTTATAATTTATTGAAAATTAATAATTAATTAATAAATGTGACCTAATAAATTATAACTGTTAGATTGATGAAAATAAACAATTAAAATATAATTATAAGAGATTGTAAATGAAAATAAATTATAAATATAATTTTTTTCAAAAACAATTTTAAAAAATATTATGAAAATGAAAAAGTGAGAGTGAGAGAATATACTTATTAATATTTCACCCCACCCGTTCCTTATTTATTATGAGGCAGATAAAACACCGCTAATTGGTTTTGAAACAGGGAGGAAGAAGAGACAATAGGGAAAGGAAAAGATGAAAAGACAATGATCCCAACCAAACAAAAATTGTACCTCTGCCAGAGGCAGAGAGACTGGGGGAATACATTAATGAGAGGAGCCCCTCTGTACGCAATTGCTCACCAACACACTGAGTCACTGCACCCTCTCTGTACTGCTCCTGCTCCTTCAGTCACCACCATCATTCTCCCACCCTTTTGCCCCCCTGGGATCCTCCTCTCTCTCTTTTTCGCGTTAACATAACCTTTTTATCCATCACAATTTGGTTTTTGCCTTTCTTTCCCCGAGAAAATTTATAATTAAACAAAGATTTTCATTTCGTCCTTTAATATAATATAACAAAATTTTCTACACACAATATTTTGTGGAACTCACATATTTTAAAACAAAAAAAGGAAAAATATGTCACGCAACACGAATCTCTGTAACATTACACAATCACTTTTCCTACAACATAATAAATATAAAACCTATTAAACAAAAAAATTATTTTTCTTATGTGATATAAAATAAATCTTATCTCTTACTTTCATTTTAATTTTTGTATTTTTTTTTTAAAATAAGATGGATAGGTCCCATCATTTGTTTTATGTCTACATACCTGTACGAATAAATAAATTTCACTTGAAGGAAAATGGGGGCGATGAGGATCGAACCGGGGACACGAGGCTCTTATATCATGTAAAAAATCAATTTAACCCAAAAACTTAAGCTTATATTAATAGTTTTATATATTTAACACAATTATTGTAAACCAATATCCATATTCAGGTAAGAGTATCAATTTTGTGTCATTACTACTTCTTCGGTGTTTGAAGCTAGATTATTATTCAAACCAGAGGGAATTCATGAATTGATCCAAAGCCTTCTTCTGATGTAAGTATTGCCAGATCCGAATAGTAGATCACAATTAGAATGGCTTATGTATCACGATTTACGAGGGTAGAGCTGAAGAAGGTAATGTTGGTTTTTAAATATGGGGATGACTTTGTCATTTTCTTACGCGTGATTTTCAATGTATAATCATAAAGTGCGTTACTATTTGCATTTGCACTCATTACGCATTTTTAAGACAATGAATTTTGATCTCATAGTAGTGTGTATGGGTAGGTGCAAGCAGAGGACAATAGTATAAAGTAACTTGCACGTGGCGTGAGATCACCATTATATGGGATCGCGCAGGTCCTGACGTATAACCAGAAGTTTGAAACTTCAAGCCTCGGAAACCTAAGGAAAAAATAAAGGCTCCTTTATCACCAAGTTAAGATACCTTGGTATTCATCATTAAAAAACTATGAGTTTTTATGTTGTAGGGCATTCATGAGGAATTAAATAAAATGCATTTGATTCGTTTTTTATTTGCAATTAATTTATTTTTATTTATAATTATAAAATAATAAGTTATTTTTTCTAAAAAAATAAATAAATAAAATACATTTTTATAATTACTGATTAAAATATATTAACAAACAAAATAAGTGAGCACTTAATATCTTAGTTTAATATATTTATTACTTAAAAATAAAATAACGAATACTTTTAAATATTTTTTTAATTTCTAATATATTAAATTCTATAATATTTACTTATTTTTTATTTTTAGATTATGAAAATATGATTTAAATACTGGTTAAAAAAGTAAAAAGATATTATACTATTTTCTCATTGAACAATAAGTACACGATTGGAGACGACTAGTATAGTGTTGTATTATAAAATAAAAATAATTTTTTTTTTATTTTTTGACATAAATAAGATTATTTTAACTATAAGTTAATTCTCGTAATCTAGCTATATTGCGGTGGTTTTTAATAAAATGAACTCTTGTTTCTTTTAAAATGTTAATATGATTCTCTTTTATATACAAGTATATAAATCTTTTCTTGAGTAAATAAATATGAAATAAAATGTAGAGAAATACTAGCTGTGTACAACTATACAAGTTTGAATGAAGTGATCCAATGCATTCACATTAACTCTCCCTTCTATAGTTATATACCTTCTTCCTCATTTTTTATGAAAAAAAAATAGCAGTTGCACGATATGTACATCTGTAATCACTCGTTCCGAGTGATTAAAATTTTATTTATATATAATTGATCATTCTTTTTGTAGTGTTATATAAACTATATCCATATTATTATATTTATAATGTTATTAATATATATATATATATATATATATATAAATTAATGAGTATAATCTTTTACACTGATTAATCTTCTTACACTTTTTGTAATCACCTAATTAATCTTCTTACACTATATAAAAACTAGCAAAGGAGTATAATCCAATAAATTATAATCATCTAATACACAAAAATTAACGGTTAAGATTAAATGTAAGATTTATTATTTTTATCAGTATAAATTGATCATGTTTCAAATATATATGGGCAATCATTTTTTTCTCTTAAAGGAATTTTTTTTCTCCTACTTGTGAGTAGTGACTCATGAGTCATGACATAAATGGGCCCCACTTTGAATATTTTCTTTTCTTTCCATTATTTTGTAGATCCCAATTATGTTATAAGTTACTATTATGAAAAAATATTTTTCAAACACACATATATATATATAGTTCATTTTTTCTGCAGTCAATGTAGATAATTTATCATTGAGCTCAAAATGACGTCGTTTTGAGGCAAAAATTAATCTATTTTTATAATTATAATTTATTTCAGGATTATAATAGTCTTTTTAATTGTAATTTCTTAATTTTTCAATCCAAAACGATATCATTTTGAGAGCAAATATAGAAAACTTATCTACATTCACCGTAAAAATATTAATGACTAATTAAGTCAACGGTTAAAAGAAAACTTTGAGCCACTTTAATATGATATGTGGTATATAAATTTGCTTTATACCATATAATCTTTTTTCGCATATATATATATATATATATATATATATATATATATATTCACACGTAACATCCTTTGATACGAGTGTCAAAGGATCCTATTTCATATAGATATATATAGGGTCAAGATATTTTGTATATGCGTGTAAGTTACATTTTCAATCTTATTTATCGATCTCACTTATGCTCTAATTTTTTAATATTATGAGCCATTAGATACGAGTGGATCAAAGATTTGATGTAAGACTTTTAATTTCTACACTCTATATATATTTAAGAACAAATTTTATTATTTTAATTACAAATTTAACTTCAATACTCATAAGAATTGTACTCCATCGCAGTGTTTTGGTTAGAGGGAGGGAAGAAGTTCATCGGTAGGGATTGGGAGAGTTGAAAACAAAAAACCTGAGCAGTGACGGCTGAGTTGGGATAGCGAAGCGAGGGGGGGGAAAAGCTTAAGGTTTTGTCACTTCAGGAAAGTTAACGAATGAGTGAAAATACCAAAAGCTGGTAACAGGTCAATCAAAATGACTGTGCTCCATGTGCGCAGTGGTCAGTAGTAGGAGCTCAAGTCAAAAAACGGAGGAGGAGGAAGACGAAGCACTCTTCTTTTTGGGGGGTTTTCAGTACGGACTTTGACCGGGAATAGCAGGTCACACTCAAACCCCCCTCCCCCCTCGAAGCACGTGCAGGCCTGGCCCTATTTTTATTTTTATTTTTATTTTTATTGTTTGTTGCATGTCCATGTGTATATGCAGGCCTAATTAAAGAGAAAGAGGAAAGGAGAATGGCCCTATTACTTGTTATTTAGTATTGTATAGAGACAACTGTCGCCTAAGTTGTGGAGACAGTACGGGAGCGAGCGGTGACAATAGGGTTGACGCGCACGGTACACGGACTTGTTCTGCAGTCTGCACTGCATAAAGAAAACACAATATTCATCATTGCGTTTCGCAGCTAAAGCCCCTCCCTCATCTTTAACTTAACTATCTAACTTTCCCCCCACCCTTTATTTTACTATTTAAAAATGCCATTCATTTTTTACATTGTCCGGGATGTTAGGATTCAAATGTCTTTCTTTCTTTCTCATCCATATATTCACAATTTACAATGTCTCCAATTGTAGGAGATGATATTATAATCAAATCAATGCACACGTCCATTTCAAGTCTTGAAGATTCCAGAAATCAAATTTTAATATATTAATAATTATTTGAAAAATTAGGTTGCATTCTATGAATCAATATATATTGCTCAACTTAGTCAATTCCACATTCTAAACTGACGTACAAGCTGTAAAGAAACCGTGATATTTTTATACATTAAGAAAAAGTCAAATCAATATTTTTAATTTTTTTTTTTTGGGATAATTTTATATGTATTGAGTCTCACAAATCTTGAAATTAGAAATTCAATGTATATACACCATTATCATTCAAGATTTATGAGACGCATGCATGACGATTGTCGCACATTCAAGATTTATTAGCACCACAAAAAGCCACAAACCATTTGGTCACAGAAGAATCGAAACTAACTAACAGCATATATATCAAGAACTTGGTGGTTGGATTTGGCAGAAGGCGGAAACAGAAAATGAATATTCGTTTTGTATTATATGTGGAAGTCTAAATTTGCTAAACATTTATAATCTGTGCGATATAAATATTACTAAAAAGGGGAAGGCAGTTAAGAAAATAATGATGATGAATATAAACAAGAGTAATACAGAGTTGAACATATAATATATATAGGGCTGGGCGAAATGGGATATAATAAAGATAGATTTATAAAGAAGGCAAGGATGGCTGGTACTGAAAGGTGTTTGTTTGCGCTTGTGTGGCACTAGTACTCAAGAGATTAGAAAAGCCCTATATCTACCTCCTCTCTATATATCATTTCTCTCTCTCTCTCTCTCTCTCTTCTCTTTCGTTTTCGTTTTTCGCTCTCATTTCTTAATCTCAACAACACATCACATGCTGTGCAATTCTATCCTACAACGATCCATCCACAGGCCACAGTAAGTTTCTCTCTCTCTCTCTCTCTAGATATATATATATATATATATATATATATATATATATATATATATATATATATATATATTCATCGGGATGTTTCTAAAATCAAATGAATTTCGATCATGAGCCACTGATAGATCTCAACACTTGCGTTTCTTTCTCCGCCGCAACCTTTCGATTTATCTTTGGTACCTTCAAACTTCACCACCACGCAAACATAGCCATATCCAGATCTACCGGTTTAACTTCCTTTTTCATCATCTTTTGGTTTTCGAAGAAATTTGCTGAGGTTTTTAGCATTTCAATATTTTGACATCCTTCTTCTTCCTGTGCCAATATTATTTATTTTCGTATCTAATTTTTTCTTTTTCTGTAGCGTGATTGGAAATGGCAATCATCGTTTATTGCCTCATTTTCGTGTCGGTTAATTTCTTGTCAAAAAAGGATTAGGACACGCTTTTAATGACCTAGATTAGTTTAATAATTTCAGTTTTGTTTTTTTAATTAAGGATCATGAATCGTACATGAAGCTTCGTTGAATCATCAATTTCATTTACCTCTATGATTCCTTAATTTCCATGCATTCTATTTATTTATCGGCTAGTGTTATTTAATTATTATTATCTCCGTTTGACTCTCTCTCTTGTTTGTTTGTTTGTTTGTAGAAAATTGAAATCATGGTACTGCAGGGTTGTGAAAGCAAGATATTAATTAGATCGCTCGTCTGAAGAAAGAGAAATCATAGTACTGAATTTTATTAGGGATTTGATTTAATATTATTTGATGATTTAATTAACAGCAGGAGTTGCTTCGGTGAGTGAGGGAGGAGAGAGATCGGAAAAAAAAATGTCATCATCCAATTCACCGTGCGCAGCGTGCAAGTTTCTGCGGCGGAAGTGCACGCAAGAGTGCGTATACGCACCGTACTTTCCACCGGACAACCCTCAGAGGTTTGCTTACGTGCACAAGGTTTTCGGCGCCAGCAACGTGGCCAAGCTGCTGAACGAGCTCAACGCTGCGCAGCGAGACGACGCAGTCAAGTCCCTGGCATATGAGGCGGAGGCCCGCCTTAGGGACCCCGTCTACGGTTGCGTGGGCCTCATCTCGGTCCTCCAACACAAGCTCAGGCAGATCCAGGTGGAACTCAATAATGCCAAGAAGGAACTCGCAACCTATATTGGACCCCAGGCTATGCAGGGCATGCCCACCACCATTCTCCAACATCACCCCAACAACGCTATTGCCTCCTCCCTTTACCCTTATAACGGCAACATGCCGGCTGTGCACGGAGGCCAGTTGGTGATTCGCGACCCTCAACCGCCGCAGCATCAGATCTTGGAAGCTCAGCAAATGGCTGCTGCTGTGGCCGCAAGAGAGCAGCAGGAGATGTTTAGGAGTTATGAGCATCAACAGCAGCAAGAATTCCTGAGGTTCAGTGGTGGGTTCGATGTGGGTTCCGTTTCTTCTGGTGGTGGTGGGTTCAGCCATGTGTCCCCAGCTGCTGCTGCAACGACTGATCAGTTGTCTCCGTCGTTGGCTTTGGGATCCTTCGACAACAGTTACCATATGCAGCAACCACAGCAAGGAGAACCTCATCCTCACCACCTTCCACTTCAGGCTCAGCTACTGCTTCCTCCGCAGCAGAAGCAAGCGCAGCAACAAACCCATCAGTCACAACTGCCCCACCACCACCAGCAACAGTCGGAAAGCGAGGAGTGTAGGAGTGTTGGTCCATCTTGTTGATTTCCAATTTTGCAGCTCTTACGCCTTTCCGCTTTTTCCTCAAAACAATTTTCAGCCTAGGTATGTTGTTCTGGTCCCCTTGCTATCTATTGTGGATTTTCCCTTTTTGTTTTTTTTTTCTTCTTCTGTTAATTTATTATGTCTCTTGATGTAGGCCTGTTTACGTGGGTTTTCCTAATACTTGGTGATTTGAGTTTATGAATGATTCCCATGATTTTGCGTATGCGATTGTAATTATTAGCTACTTTTTTCATAACCGGGGAGTGGGGAATCTAGTTTGGTAGAAAGCTAATATCAGTGCTCGCAGTAGGAAGCAAAGGGTCGGTTAGGGGAACGGTCTTTTCACAATGACAGACCTCTGGTCTGGTTTTCAACAATTATGAGCACATATAGAACAGTAAGTGGTCACATTGGATTTGCCTGCACAGCATATTCTACTGATTTATCTGTCAAGTTGAAATATCATGCTGAGTATCAAAAGGAAATTTACATATGTAGGACGAAATATTTAAAATAACCCATATTATGCTCTCAAGTCAAGTAAGGTGCCTGTACGGGTGTCCCAGGAATTTGGTAATCTATCAATTCAAGATAGGCTTTGCAATCAGATTAGCATTTTGTTCGAACAATAACATTAGCCTCATTGCGATTGCTCATGTTTACCTAATGAAAGATATCATAAGCTTTGTATCTTCTGAAAGGGAATTTGTGGAAACCGACATGCCAGCCAAAAAAAGTTGGTATAAAATACAAGATATATCCACTTGCGGGCAACAGGTTTGGTCTGCTTCTGCGGCATCCTTAAATAGTAATCGCAGCATATTCTCGTTTTTTGTCTTGAGACCTACAATACTAAGATTGAAAAACATTTTTATCATGATTTTTTCCATGAAGATTTATTGTTTCAAGTAAGTTCATCTTGTGTTTCGTTGGATAAATGAAAAGGATTCGACTAATAGAAAGATGTCAGTCCATAATTACTTTTAACTAAATGAGTAATATTAGAGAACATGGTGGCCTTTATGTGCCATGCATTGGTTTAAAGGATTTATAAACATGCATGTCTATATAATGTTTGCATCATTCTTTGGCTATATACATTGAATTCCGGTGGCTATTCAAATCCTTCATATAGAATTTGCATGTCTTCGTTAACATTTTATGCATTAGACATCTGTTAATATACCTTTCTTTGGCCCTCTTCTGCAGTTCTTACCTGCCAGATACAAATGGATAGAAAGAGAAAGTGGGGTAAAGCATATGTGAGATTCATTAATCCGCATTGTTTTGCTTGGTAGGCATAATTGAAAAAAGTAAGATATTCACTGATCTTGGATTTTTTTTTAATTAATTTATAGCAGTAGCTATGTTTTATCTCTTTTCTTTTTGTCAAAAACTGAATTGTAAATCAGAATCCAGAAAGTTTTTGAAGGCTTTAATTATTAGCTCCATCTTATTTGTCAAACCATTTCTATCGTTTAGCTGTAAATACTGGGGATAATTATGGTGATGATCCGATTGGGTTAATACAAGACAGTCAGTTTTGTGGATGCTTGTTTAATATATGGAAAGCGATACACAAATTAATGTAAGCAAACACAATATATAGAATTATTGGGTTCTACAAATTGCAATACTACAAATTGAAGCCGCAGATATTTGTACTCTTAATTTGTTGATGTTAAAAGCCACTTTTTTAGGTTTAGTTTGACACACTGAAATTTACAGCTAAAACATACATCTTCCGTACTACAGCAAATATTATTCCTTGTTTCTTTAGCATTTTTGGCTAAACTACTCTGTTTCTCTTCTTTGCATCTACATCACAGATATATAAAACAACAAACTTTGTGTTAAGAATCAAAGTTTCTAAGCCACTATGCTTGTCTAGTGGTGAAGGGGTGGATGGTGGGTAATAGGTGTTGTGTTTGATTCCCAATGTATTCAAAAAAGAAAAGAAAAAAAAAACAAAGTTTCCTTCTAGTTTCTGAGTTGGCTCCACTAGGCAAAAGTCAGAAGATTTTGCATGCATAAGAACTATTTTCAGAATTAGATTGAGGACAATGTTATTATCAACTCGACCGTTCAGGGGCTGTCTTTATTGTCTATTATCAACTCGACCATTAGAACGTGAATTTATCCCGATAATATTTTATAATTTTAATTCGGGATATGTTATTTTACCTATCATTTTTTACACTTACCTTTGTCTACCATACTAAAACACCATTAGATCAGAATCTTAACTAACATTTATATTTCTCTTTCTTCTTGAGATTCTGATCTAACGTTGTTGGAGAGTGATAGGTAAAGGTAGGCAGAAAGAATTACAGGTAGAATATCCAATCCCTTTTAATTCATCTAATGTATTTTTATTTATTTTTTGAGGATATATCATCTAATGTGTTTAAGACTCAAGCATACCAGCGATCGGGCAATTTAAGCCATCACTATTAGATAAATTTTGGAATAAGGAACAAATATATATAGGCACCACCAATATTTTGTAGGTTTGATCTTTTTCATTAAAAAATGTACTTTATGTTACATCAAGATTGATACTTGTAAAATTTCACAAGTAATGTGGGTCTCCAATAAAAAAATTGACTAATCTCTAGAAAATGACAACACCCTAACATGTAACTTTGTTTCAGATTTTGCTAAAGTGCACAACTCCCTATAAATTTTGCTTACCATAACCAGTCCTTTTACACTGGAATGTGTAGAAGTTCTGGTGCATTGTTCGTGGTTAGCAAGTAGTATAAAAGTTATGATCTCATTTGCGTCTTGGAAATCTTATTCTATATTTTCGTCGGTTGCTCGAAACCCTATTTTTTATTTTTTAAATAGATACAGATCATAAAGTCAAAAATAGCACATAAACACTTCAAAGAAATACAGCTTTACGGCATCGCAACATTATATCGAGTGATTTGTACACAACCGACAATGTTTCGTAGTCGCAAATTTCAGGGAAGTTGACCAAATAAATATTACAGATTTTTATTTTTATTTTCATAAAGATTGTATGAAATCAATTAATGAGTGCCTTACCGTCAAATATAATAGTTCTTTTATTTTGTATATACTGTTTTGGAATCCGTTATCAGTCAACCGTGGGGGGCTGCTCCCAGATTTCGTTTAGTTGACTTTGATGCCACATGTGCTTGATTTGCTCTTTCAAATGGGAAATGATACAAAACGCTATGTAATTGAATATATTTTGAGATGTGTAATTATTTTAAATAAAAACATGAAAAAATAAAATAAAAATGTTTGTTTCTACTTTCTAGGCAGTAGATACTCTACTGCATGAGCGGTCAAGCATTTCATAACACAGACTTTTTCAATTTTCATTTCACTAATCTGTAATTATTCTCGTTGTTTTTTATTGGTTATGATGCCTTGATGTCTCTGTTAGGCTAAGGGAAGGTCAAACCAAAAATATGAGAAGAAATTTGGGAATAACTCATTATATAAACTTATAAACTTATATTTTTACCTAAGCTTTCCGCAATCATCATTAATAAATATATACTCCGATCAAAATATAGTTAATTAATAATAAAATTATTTTTTTTCCCACGATTATAACCGTTGATAAATATATAACAGCTAGGATCTAAAGTGATATAAGTTTATATTCTTTAAAAAGATAGATGTTTTTCCCAAGAAATTTATTAAGGTTAATAATTTCTATAGTTACTTTAGATAAACTTACTTGCAATCATCATTAATAAATATATACTCCGAGCAATATATAATTATAATATTAAAGTTATTTTTTCTAGCGTGAACAAATAAGTATATGAAAAGAGAGGAATTTTTTATTATTATTATAACTATATATTTCCAGAAATATATAATTAAAAGTGGTAACCGCATAATCTTAATTAAAGTAACTGTAGAAATTATTAACCCATTTATTAATGGCTAAGTGGCAAACAAGGGAAGCTCAGATCAAAATTATGGGAAGAAGTTTATTAACGGTTAAGTGACAAACTGTACCTTTAGGCTCATATCATATCTGATCTAAAATCTAAACATATTAGGTGTAGAAATCTTTTTTAATATGATTTTTACTTTATCCATTTATTTCTATTCTTACTCACATCTCCATCCACGCTTAAATGCTCAATAACTTGGTTAAATTGGCATCGCCTTTTTTTGTTGTTAATATAATATATATTTTTAAAAGTATCTTAAAATAATATTTTTTAAATTATTTAGTTTGATCATATTTAACCCACCAACACCATCACGGTGCTACATTTCAATACCTTAACTCTGGTTGGGTTAGCGAGCGAGACTCCCAAGCCATTTAATCGAGTAAATATCTAAAAATAATTAACACCAATAAGGCAATAACAACTAAAGAAATCTCACATGAAAGTTATAGGGGATCACATTCTAATTAATTTTTCCAGTCAATCATTATGTATAACTGAGTAATAATTATGGGCATCAATCATTGATAGATTATGTAATTATGGATCAACGGAAAAAAGTATTATTTTTTTTGCTAAATATTATTCAAACAAGCTATGAAGTGTTATAAATAGGAGAGAAAGGAGTTTATTAAACAGACTATTTGAATGAACAAAATTTGGAATATAACAGGTTACGTATCAATAATCCATAAATGGATAGCATAATACAAAATAAATTAATTACTTGTAAATATAAAATTAATCACCCATAATTGGACTCCATAAATATAACAAGTAATCATTTATAATTACAAAGTCAATTATATATAATGGTTGATACTTATAATTATTGGGAATGTTATACTTATCACCATGTTAAATTTATTACTCTTTCTACATGTGTTATAATGGTAGTTAATTTTTTCCCTTAGTAAAAGTGATAAGCCTAAAACGATGGTAAATATAATCTATCCCATAATTAATACCAAATTATTCTTAATTAATGGGATGTGATGCCATACATTGCTTATTGCACTAAAGGAGATTTTTTTCAATTGTTGTCTGTACTAATGTTTTTAGGTATTTACTCAAGTAAATACATAATTTAGGTTTTATGGTGTAGAGTTATATGTGACAGTCTCCCTAGGGGACCAACTTATACAGTTATACTCTATGTAGCACCGATACCGACACGGGAGACGTGACACGATACGACACGACACCCCGACACGTTAATTCTAAAAAATGTTAGATTTCGACACGTTAGGACACGCTTTGATATTAAATAATATTTTTAATTTTTGTAGTATATATTATATTTAATATTCAATAATTTAACAAAAAAATGAAACTAAACTTATAATATTCATCAATTTTGCAAAGAAACATAAGATATCTCATATATTTATATTAAACTCAATAAAATGGTAATCATAATCCAACGAATCTAATAGTTGGAACTAAAAACTCAATGTAACACAACCTTTGAACCTTTTTTGGAATTTCTATAACGCGTGTTGAAGTGTCCGGGAGTGTCGAAGTGTCGGAGAGTGTCGGACACGACACGTCAGGATTTTTGAAGTGTCGGTGCTTCATAGGTTATACTCACATAGTGACACATGTGGCACCATGGTCTCCCTATGTAAGGGTTCTCAAGCATTAAATTTATTAGGAGTGAATCTTCTAATGTATCATTTAACACACAAAAAAAAAAATAGGTATTTAGCGGCGGTTCATTTTTGGTATATGCGACGATTACAACCGCCACAAATTACAAAATGCATTTAGCAACGGTTGTAACTGTCGCGTATACAAAAAATGAACCGCCACAAAATATCTATTTTTTTATAGTGACATAATTATATTATATGATACGATTCTAACTATTTCATAAATAAATCAACGATTCCAATATTTTTTAACCATAAATAATCATGATCTTCTCAAATGACATCATTATATTAAAGAATGCACTAAGTATTCACAACAAGCTATCATTCTTTGATTTACGTCTAGTTATTGGAATCGACTCCGCAGGGGAATTCTGATGCTATCTAATTGGAAGAGATGGCCAAGCAAAAAGGAAAGAGAATAGTACAGTATCTTATTTACGGATGGATGAATCATGTATTATTTGATGTCTTATTCAAAAGTCAAAGGGATGTCATTGGACTGAAGTGAAAATAAAAAATTGGGATGACAAAATCCCCTCATAACAAAAAATAAATAAAAAATATAGCTTATATAGCCCCGCGAGGGTCAGACTGAGAATCTAGAATACGCCCAATGGTTTGATGTTGTCGGGGAATCTTAAACTTTGGTGGATCCGCATATTTTTTTAAGAGTTTCACATTTACATGACAAGGTGGAGGTTATAAAGGGCATTCATTTCCTTGTGTTGTGAGGTCTGACACCAATAATAGTTTCGGTTGATATCATTCATCCGAACAAACCAACGAAAAGAAAACGAACATTGCTTTTTCTCTTCTTTGTCACAAACAGGCCGAGAGAAATTCAAAACTTTTTCATGTTTCAGAACAAGTTTTAGGATTTTTATGGAAAGCGAAAAATAAGATGGCATGAAAAAAAATTTAGGATTCTTCACGTTTGAGGTCTTCTTGCTTGGCCAAGTGCCGCGATAATATACTTGAAAAGAGTACCCTAACGTCTAAGTTAATGTAAATATGGTGTAATGAACTGAACTCCTTACTATATATAAAAGGTAAAAAGTGGTACATTTGGTGGGTGCACTACCTCATCATTGCAATGAAAGAGGATGGTGATTTTTATTTTTATTTTTCAATCTTTGCAAAAAAATAAAAAAATAAGGGAGTGTTTGGTACAGGATAATTTTTTTTTTTGCCTGGGAATCTCGATTTTAAATAATATGATGAAAATATTCAATTTATGATAATATCCGAAAATTTAAAATTTAGAAAAATTCAATTTCCCGAGAATCTCACATAATGCCGCATACCAACCCCTAAAGGATTGACTATCGTCCAAGCCATTACATAAAAGAACTTGGGCCACGAAAGATCGGTTGAATGCAGGTAACCCATTGGGATAGGATCGGTCATTCAGGTCTGGGTTAGGTCAAAATGTTGGTCATTAATTAGGATTATAAAAAAAAGTTGGTCATACTTGTACAGTTGAAAAGGTGGGTAAGTCATAAAGGCAGATAAGCTATTGAGAGGTCGGTCCAAAAGAAATTGAGGGCAACCAGAGGTCGTAAACTTAGACAGAGAATTTGAAAAATAAATATGAAATAAGATACATTTAAATTATTTTATTCTCTTTTAGTTTCAGTGTTGATCTAAATTAAAATAAATTTTATGAATAAACAAATCTACAGTCTATAAATGATACTAAATAAAATAATCACGTTAGGTGAATTCATAGAAAAAAAGTTTTTGTTGAGCTGCTAATTAAACATATTTAAATCTTAAGTTTTTTTAATGAATTTCAATTTTATTTTATTTTATTAAATTAATGTAAGAGTTTCTCTGCTTAAAACTATAAAAAGATAATAATATTATTATTATATCAAGAATACCATAAATTAGATTTCATAGTTTCCTTCATAAATATTGCATTCCATTTTAACCGTGCATTGGTGAAGATGAACATGAAGTTAGCCAAAGCCTTTTAAACAGACCAGAAGACCCCCCAAATATTGCAAACAAGAGAAACTATACTTTCAAATTTAAGTGATATGTTACAAGACTTTAAAAAAATAATTTAAAAAACAAAATCGATGACAAAGATGATACCTCGAAAACCTCTCAAATACATAAAAACAAACAACTGTGTTGGTTTTGGGGCATTAACCAACAAAAAGCCTGACACTCGAACAAGGAAGAATGTTTTGTTTTTTTTTTTCTTCTAGTGGGAATCAAGAACAACTTATGTCTTCTAGTCTGAATCAGATGACATCTGAGGAGGACTTAATGTCGCAACCATTTTAGATAACATCTCTTCCATTTCCTCCAATTCTTCCTTTCCGAAGCCCCAACTCCTAAGCAACTCTGCCCCAGCTGCTCCTCGCTCAATTCCAAACCGGTGAAGATTTTGCAATTTACGCTCCAAAAGAGGTAAGACAACACTGCTGGAACGTAATCTAGCAGCCATGGGGATGGAATGGACGTCAAGGGATCCTCTAGATGAAGAATTGGTCATTTGACCACCCATCAATTCTCCGTGCTGGCCAACATGGTTCCCAAAGATTGATGGAAACGGCAAGGGAATAGGCAGGGGACAAAGAGCAACAGAAAGATGAGAGAACATTGGCCTTGTATTGGCACGTTGAAAAGCAGCATCAACTGTATCCTTTACTTCACAAACTGAAGCGGGGTGACCTTCTATTCAACCAAAACAGTGAAGTATTGAGACAAATAATCATGCAGAGGACAGAACTTGGGGAAGCAACAAGAGAAAAATAGGACTAAATAGGGACAACACAAGAAGTTGATAATTCCTGTAGATCACTTCACACAACTATGCTTATGAAGGATCTACTATACACCAAATTTGCGCTAGTTAACATCTTGTTCAAGCAAGTCAAAATGGTGATCATAAACGTTTTCTGTGAGATTCTCCTGTCTTCAAATGATGTTGAAAACATAAAACTAAAAAGAGGGAAAACAAGTGGTTATCTCACTTGTCTTTTATCATTAACGCTGCATTTCTTCCAAGCACCATTACTAATTTCACTACATCAACAAGAGTGGTCCAGAACCGACTTTAAAGAATTTAAAAAAATAAAAATAAAAACCTCTTCAAACAACAAGCGGGCTTATCTTTTTAACTAAATAGTAGTATATAGTGTATTGTAGTTAGATAAACAACCAAGTCTTCGCAAATCCATGGATCTTTGCTAATATAACTAGGAGAGAGCCCCACAACATAAAAATGAATACCAAAAAATACCTGAAACCACTAATCTATTAAAACATCTCAATCATTGTCTTGGATACCACTAGTGGATTCTTAAAAGAGCAAACACAGGACCAAACATCCTTGTTACGCTATATTGCAGCACAATACTATGTGATAGTTTATCCCTTTTAGTTCATTCAGAATATAGAAGAAAAGCAATTGTATTATTGTTGAGATATATAAGACTATTAATGTAACCTCACCCAACAGATTAAACTTTTGGGTTGAATTGGTTCTTTACATGGTATCAGAGCCTCGGTATACCGGGTTTGATCCTCACCGCCCCCCATTTTCTTTCTAGTGGAATTTCTTTTTTCGCACAGGTAGGTGGGCTTGTGCATTGTCCACCCTTCAAGCCCAGTGGGCTTTCGTGTGAGGGAGCGTATTGAGATATATAAAACCATTAATGTAACCTCACCTAACAGCTTAAGCTTTTGGGTTGAATTGGTTCTTTATAATTATTATACGTCTCATGATAGAACTTGGTAGTTGTCTTCACTTCAAACCTATATTTATATAATTGTTCTCTATTCAAATCCACAAAACATGTATAACATATCTTTTTATTTTTATTTTTATTTTATCTATGGGACATATATTTTGCTTTGCTGCCACCAATGATTCACTCACTCACAAGTGATAAGTATCCTAAAATCTGTTGTTTCACAATAAGCCTTAGTCAGAATAGTACGGTTGAGATCTAGAGAATCTACTATATACTAAATTAAACGAATACGCTAATTAGATATGGACCAAAACATTGAAGTAACAAATACTGCTGAGTAAGTTTAGAAGACTAAGAAAAGAAAAAACATACAAGACAAAATTAATTAATAAATTTCTATATAGCCAATACCTGATGCAAGAGCTCCATGGACTGTCATGTATTCAATAGCTTGCATGTCTTCAATATCCTCTGATATTTGTGGTGTCAACGGCTGCAAATTCTCTAAGAAAGACAGTTCATTCTGTCCCGCTGGCATTCGAGAATAAGATCAATCAAATACATTTCTTATCATGATTAACTCAAATTATTATTCACATGTACCAGTAAAAGCAGGTGCTGGCATGGCAACATCCAGAACTGACACCATATTCTGCCTTCCTTGACCTGATAACATTTGTATGACTCCATGAACATCCACAGCCCCAGAAACAGAACATGCATCTGTAGTAGGCCCAATTGGTACCATTCGGAAAGGAAGACTAATGGAGTGTAGTGCAGCAGCATAAACTGCACTAGAGTGATAATGCTTCTCATCTTCAATGTGGAGGAACTTAGAAGCTTTACCTATGAAATTAGATGAAAATTGAAACTTAGTCCAGAATAAAGACGTCAAAAGAAGGTTCAGTAAATTGAGTAAGAGTGGTGAAATCTATAATTTATGCATCAGCAAGATTTGATATCAATCAGGGAAACTGAATCAATATTAGGAACCTATTTGGCACATCTTTTATTTAAGCTAAAAGCTACTTTTAAAAAAGAGCTTATAGTTTTGAAGGGAGAGGAGATGAAATGATTTGCCATTAGGGTAAATGATAAAATTTATAAATGAAAGTTTAGAATAAGGGTATGATTGAAAAATAAATGTGAGAACTCCAAAAAGCTGACATACATCTTAAAAAAAGCTCCTTCTAGGAATTTTTAGCTTTTTTCTTCATTATAAAAAAAAGTTATTTTTATGATAAGAGCTTTTGTAAAATTATGTTTGGCTAAACTTCTGCTTATAAGAAGATAAAAAGCTAAAAATAAGAGCTCCTAAACAGGCACTAGAACAAAGCAAAACACAATTCAAGACCATCAATGACATCTGCCATTTAAATTAGTAAAGTATTAGCATGTTAAGCATCAGTGATTGCTCCCTGTTATCAAGGAAGGGACTATTGAGTTGCCTAACATAATAAATTCTGCATTACAAAGATTATTACTTTTACTTAAGGAGGGCAGACCAATGGGCACAATAAGTTTAGAGTAAGATGATAGTCTTGAAAAAGATATAGCATCATGAAGATCCTCTAAGATTGTACGCTTCCTGCTCTGAAGACTTGCGCATGAACCAGAACCTTGGACGGCATACAACAAGACAGGAGTATTTGTATATTCATCTACAATATTCTCTAGAAATTCAGCAGCCACAGCAGAAAAACCTCCAGAGTCATCAACAACAAATTGAAATCCCTGCCAAAATTTAAGGCACAACATACCAAAATGAATTATTTTAGAACCTGATGGACAGGCTAAGATCAAAACACTACATATTTGAAGTTATAAATACTCAATACTAATCATACCATCAATCTGAAAATCTGGCACCAAAATTTATAAATCCAAACAAGAAAGAAAGATATCCACTAACACTATGATATCTAGTCATAAAGTAGGCCCTTGAATTGTGAGATGACATTGTTATGTTAGCATACTTTTACAGAATCACAGTTACTGTACCTCTGTTAACAGGTTTTATTCTAGCGTTTATGAAATATTGAGTTCATCATAGAAAAGGAGTGATTTGGTTGATTAAATATAGGTTTTTCCCATGTTCAAGGCATAAGCAATGCAATCTTATATATGAAAAGGAACATACAAAAAATGAAAACTAAGAATACAAATTGACTGAAAACTTATATGAATTCCAGATGCCACAAGATATTGCTTCCACTCATTGTTTCACTACAAGGGTTGAAGTTAAAGATACATGAGAAATATCCCCCAAACCCATCTACAAGATTAAAAAAGCGAAAAGCAGCAATAGTTTTTACCTGAATATGGTCACACTCTTCAACGAAAAATCGAAGCCTCTCACCGATTTCTTCCCCTTGTGAAGTCCAAGAAAAGGAATCCCTTCCAATTCCATAATTGTTAAATTCCTCAGCATCCGCCCAAACTCCATTTAATTCATATAGACTCTGGGGGTGATAATGTACCTTTGAGTAGTCTGTCCAAAACCGTACACCATCTTCTAGACTGTCAATAATATCCTTGTCCTGATACTCACTCTGAGAACCATTCTTTGAACCATTGATCTCATTTACCATATTCGAATTTTCCTCTTCTCCATATAGTCTTTGTAGGAACAAATTTTTTTTGTGAGGTTCAGAAGCTTGGGTGGAAACCCTACCAGTCCTGCACATTGGTCTATGGGCATTCAGCACATTTGAACATAAATTTAAACCAAGGGACCACGAGAGATATAACTTATGAAGTAGGTTTCTTACCCAATAAAAAGGGGGAGACAGAACAATTTCAAATTTTCAATAACCTTGAAGGTTTAAAGTTGAAAAACAATAAAAGATACAAGTAAACAGAACAACAGAATGTTTAAAAGTTAGATACTTGTAGAAATTTACCAATTTTTTTATTTTTATGCATACTTTTAAATATGAGTTTTCTTGTGTGTTTCTGTAGTGAAGATTTGCATTCCATCAGAGTTTTCAGGTAATATGCCAACACAATTCTAAAGTGGCCTTGTACGAAGTCTCCATATTGCTAATATTTACAAAAGAAATGCAATGAATCCACTGCCATTTTACTAAAAGATAATAATGCAGAGAGAAGATTCACACAGCAGAAATCAACATTCCCAACAATATCCATGTTGGCGAGCCTTCTTCAATCCTGTACAATTTTTATTCTCTTCATTACTCGTTATCATCAAATCATCATTAGACAAGCATAGACTAAAAGTTCTCACCAGGTAACAACATCTGATGTTGTGGGATCAACCTCCTTGTACAATGATCCATGTGAACTCATAGATCCAAGGGATCCTGGAAAGGTTAACAAATCCTAAGAATAGAATACAAGGGGGACGGGACGGAACAATGTTTACACCAGAAAAAAAAAATAAAAAAGATAAGAATTTATACAATTAATCTTATGCTAAAATAAGTTTACATTGAAACATGCTATCACCATGAGATTAACAGAAGAGAGAAGACATTATTAACACATAGATGGAAGTAGCAAGTATGTCATAAAAACTGAAGTCAATGAAGGAAACACCACAGGCAAGATATTATGCATTCTTAAGCTCCTTAAGGGCAGAAAGGCTATCATGCTGCATAAAAAGTTTGAGTATGTGGGAATCACATCAAAAGTGAACATCTAGAATTGTCCTCCTCAATAAAAAATAAACAATCTCAAATATGTACTATTTACCACCAACATAGGCATACTTTGCGTATTTTATAATCTTTGTTCAGACTTTCCAAACTCCTCCACAGTAAATATTACCAATCGTGGTTATGGTTGTTAGTATCGCACGATACGCGATACGTATCGTGCGATACGATACGATACAGTGTCAAATCGATACGGATCGCAATTGCAAATCGTTTTTGGCATGAATCGTGATTTGGAATCGTAGAATCGGACGATTCGCAACCGAATCGTGAATCGAGATTTTTTTGCGATTCAAAATATAAAAAAAAAAAAATTTAATAAAAAAACTCAACAGTCAGCTTTAAAAAACAGCGCTCAAAAGTCGCTTGGAAGTTGTTTGGAATTAAAAATAAAAATAAAATTTAATAAAAAAACTCAACATCGCTTGGAAGTTGTTTGCAATTAAAAATAAAAATAAAATTTAATAAAAAAACTCAACAGTCGCTTTAAAAAACAACGCTCAACAGTTGCTTGGAAGTTGGAATGGCATGTTGTTATATGAAAGGTTCCTTCAGAAAATTCAGGGATTCCAAATCCCATTTAAAAAACAAAAGGAAATAAGAAGCAACGAAACAGAAATTTCGGAGGAGAGACTTGCAGAGGAGAAAACACCTTGCAGACTCTGTAGAAGAAGACTTGCACGCCTTGCTGACTCTGTGTAGAAGAAGACTTGCAGAGGAGTAGATTCATAGAAGGTGTAGAAGAAGACTCACAAAAGCTACGGGTACTATTTTTTAGAGGAATACATTATATTATTATAATATTATGAAAAGCTTCTGAAGTTGTTCTCAATTTAAAATGCATGAGATGATGAGAGGATGTGTCTTATAAATAGATTATTGTTTCTATTTATAAGACACGTACACATTTCACAATATTATAACTTTTTTGTCTTATAACTTTACAAGACACGTACACATTTTGGCCTGGCATAGATGACTTTTTTCTTCTTTGCACTGCCATTTCACTATTTATAAGACACGTACCAATTTCATGAGAGGATGTGTCTTATAACTTTTTTGTGTATGTGTCACCAATATCATGTTGAAAACTTGAAATTGAAAGTGCTATTAGTATTGCCTATTGCTGAAATGGCAGTGCTTGCTTAGTGCTGCAATAACAATTCATAATAAACATTTGACACCTACGGACCTATGAAAGTGCTATTTCGGTATTTAATGAAAAAGTGAATAAATTCAATTGAGTATTAGTGCATTAGCTGAAGACACCTACGGACCTACCTAATATTTTTTGCCTTTGATTTTTTTTTCCTCTCTTTTACAGTAATAGAAATAATAAAAATGGCTCCAAAGAAGAAATCCCAAAAACAGAAGGATATAACTTGGGATCATTGTAAATCCCTTGCGAATAGGTTGAATGTTAAATGTAACTATTGTCCCAAAACAATGTGGGGAGGAACATTTAGAATGAAGCACCATCTAGCTGGAACACACAAAGAAGTTGCTCCATGCCAACAAGTGCCGGAAGAGATAAGGGATCTATTTAAAAAAATATTAGAGGATGCAAGAGATGATGATGAACTAGAGTGCTTCGATGATAAAGATTCACAAAAAAAAGGGAGCATGGATAGTTTTATGATAAAAGGAAAAAGTGGAAGTGGCTCATTTGCTATGAAACAACAAACTATAAATTCAATGGTGAAGGATAGAGATTTGGTGGTTAGAGATATTTGTAGATGCATATATGGCAATGCATTGCCATTTAATTTAGTTAAGAGTCCATTATTTATTAATATGGTGAAGTCTATTAGTGAATATGGTAGAGGCTTAAAACCACCAACTTATCATGAAGTGAGGGTGTCATATTTGGTATTTAGATTTTTTTTTTTAATTTGGATTTATATGATATTATATATTTTTAATTTGTTTCTGAATCTTACGATTCAATACGATTCACGATACAAAAAAGCAGCCGAACGATTCACGATACGTATTGCGATTCAACAACCATGTTGTAAAGTATACAAAATTATCGTTCATAACAAGAAAATAAGTTGTCTTTTGCTTTTAGCACTGTATCATGCTTCCCAATTTTAATGATGAATCTCTTGCTCTTCCTCAGATTCCATGAACGAAGTAAGCTATAACCATGTTGAAGTGTGAATCATCTTCTTTTATATTGTTTACAATTTTCCTATTAACTTATCATAAATCACCTGATTGCAGACGATTCTAATCACAATATGATGCAATTCAGGCCAAGACTTACAAAAGGGATAAGTCCAGAAAAGTTTGGGCTCAATCGGCCCAAAGGAACAGCCACAATAGTGATAACAATATGGTTACCACGTCAGCAGATCAATTGACAGGAATGCAACTTAACAGAATGGAACGTGAAGGGTGATGGAATTGGTTATATGGAGGATGGATGGCAAGGAGAGAGTATCTTGGAGAATCTGAACCTTGGGCACCTGCTTGGTGAATGGGAGAGAGTAGAGCCTCTAGAATTGCTCTATAATTAGCTTAATGTTTCACTGTAGTAGCAATTTATATTTCCATGTAATTTCCTTAGATGTAATCATGAAGTTGTCTCTGTTTCCTTGTTTCGTTATTTCTTTTCGAAAATATATGAAAAATCTGATCTATTCAGGCCCAAAAACTCTCTTATATTAGTTTTCCATCTTTGAATCTTAATTCTTAGTGATTGTTGAGTAGTAATCTGTATCAAATTGGTATCAGAGCTCCGATCTAGGAGCTCTGTGGATGGTAGTAACACGCTACATGGATCACCGGTTGGCCATAGTGGAAGAAGGTCTGCGCAGGAACAATGCTAATCACGATGAAGTGCTTCGAAGGTTAGAAGCTAATGAGGCTGGAATGAATGAAGTTATCAGAAGGCTGGATGAATTGGTTCAACGGGGACGAAGTCCTTCGCGGGATGGAGAAAACCACATGGGAGACGAAGATGCAGGTTCACCGGAAAGAAGAAATGGTGGAAGATTTAATGTAAATGCTCCAGTAGGAAGACGTTTGAGATTACCGTATTCTCCGGCGATGATGCATTTCGATGGTTGAGCAAGGTGGAAAGGTATTTCACTGTAAACCACATAACAGAAGCAGAGAAGGTTACTGCGGTCTTGGTGGTCCTTGAAGGGGAAGCCCTGAATTGGTTCCACTGGTGGGAGGTGAGCAACGCCAATGCTAATTGGGAATTCTTCAGGCGAGAGTTGCTTAGCCGGTTCCAACCGGAAGCTCTGGACAATCCTTACCGAGCATTGTATACGCTCAAACAGGGGGGAAGCGTAGCGGATTTTCGAGCTCAATTTGAGAAGATGGTGGGTGCCCTACGAATTGGTGATGAAGAGTTGCTTAAAGGAGCATGGTTGAACGGAGTACGCAGTAGTATAAGGGAAGAATTGTTGATGACGCCGGAGCTGAGCCTGATGGACTGATAAAACTCTCAATCAAAGTTGAACGAAGGAATGCAGCTTGGAGAGAAGAAAGGTTAAGGCTTACTGGTAGGAATTGGGCTTCAGGAGGAAATCGGATTAGTGTGGCCCAAACAAGGAGTTCGGGCCCAACTGAATACAAGACATGGGGGGGAACGAATGTGGGCTCAGGGAATACAATCCGGCCCAATTCACATGTGTCTCAAACTGGGTCCAATAATACCAGCGGTGGTCAAGCCAACCTAAAACATGCCCAGATAGAAAACCCTAGTGAAGGTGGGGCGACGGGGACCGCGGCGTCCAGCACTGGGAGTCACGCTGGCGAAGGTGAATCCGGCCAAGCTCGACGGCTGTCGCAGGCGAAGTGGAGAGACCGACATCAAAAGGGTCTTTGTTTCAAGTGCAACGAGCGTTGGCACCCAAATCATAGGTGTCAGATTCGACAACTTCATGTGTTGCTGGTCGACGATGAAGAAGCCGATGACGGAGGGGGAAAATCGGAGGGAGAAGGAGTAACGGTGGCGACAGAAGCGAATGAGTCCGAGAAGTTGTTACAAACTCTCTTTGCAAAGTTTGCTGGGGCTCTCTTCAAGCCAAACGTTGAAGGTATGGGGTGAAATACACGGACAGAAGGTGGTGGTTATGGTTGATTGTGGAGCTTCTACTAATTTCATAAAAAAAGAGATTGTGGAGAAAGTGGGGTTAACAATTTCTGATACCCTTTCATATCAGGTGGAGATTGGGAATGGGTTTAAGATTGAGTGCCAGGGAGTGGAGATCTGCATCCAAGGAACTCACATCCAGCAAGACCTCTACCTGTTCGAATTGGGGAGTGCAGATGTGGTTCTTGGACGGACTTGGTTAACACAACTAGGGGAAATCAAGGCAAATTTCAAGGAAATGTCTCTCAAATACGGGGAAAGAGGAAAGGAGACCATCATCAGGGGAGATCCAGCACTATCTAGATCTGAAGCCTCACTCAAGTCGATTACTAAGGCCCTACGGGATCAGGGACATGGGTATTACCTTAAGGCAACTGAAGGAGTGGCAGAAGAGGAAGGAGAACAGTTGGCAGAAGTTGAACAACTTTTGTCAGAGTTTGAGGAGGTTTTTCGTGAACCAAAGGAGCTGCCACCTGCTCGTCCAATTGACCATGCGATCCATTTGAAGGCCGGAAGCCAGGTACCCAACATCCGTCCATTCAGGTATCCTCATTACCAGAAATCTGAGATTGAGACATTAGTGGCTGAGTTATTTAGATATGGGATTATCAGGCATAGTACGAGTCCCTATTCTAGCCCAGTTATTCTTGTAAAAAAAAAAGATGGAAGTTGGCGTGTTTGTGTTGATTATCGGGAGCTGAATAAAATCACTATCCCGGATAGATTCCCCATGCCGACGGTGGATGAACTCTTAGATGAGTTGAGAGGGTCCAGGATTTTTTCAAAACTGGATTTGAAATCGGGATATCACCAAATCAGAATGAGAGAAGAGGACATTCCTAAAACGGCCTTTAGAACACATGAGAGTACATAGTGATGCCCTTCGGGCTAACCAATGCCCCTTCTACCTTTCAGGCCTTGATGAACGAAATTCTGAGGCCATTCTTGAGAAAATTTGCACTAGTCTTTTTTGATGATATCTTAATTTACAGCAGTAGCCAGGAGGATCATATTGTCCATCTGCGTTCTGTGTTTGAGGTGTTGAGGCAGCATAAATTAGTGGCCAACAGGAAGAAATGCAGCTTCGGAAAAAAACAAATCGAATACTTGGGTCATTGTGTGTCTGCAGAAGGGGTCCAAGCTGATCTGGAAAAAATCAAAGCTATGGTTTCATGGCCTAAGCCGCAGACTGTGAAGGGCTTAAGAGGGTTCCTTGGTTTAACAGGTTATTACCGGAAGTTTGTGAAGGATTACGGTAAATTAGCCAAACCACTTACGGAATTACTCAAAAAAGATGGGTTCAAATGGAGTAAGGAGGCTGAGGAGTGTTTCCAACTATTGAAGACCAAGATGAGTTCAGTTCCGGTTTTAGCTTTACCGGACTTCAACAAAACGTTTACCGTAGTGACAGATGCCTCCGGAAGGGGAATTGGAGCTGTGCTAGTACAAGATCAAAGGCCTCTTGCCTTCATTAGCCAAGGGTTTTCTGATAGGGCACAGGCCAAGTCGGTCTACGAAAAAAGAATTAATGGCAATCGTCTTTGCTATTAAAAAATGGAGGCATTATTTGATGGGTCGACACTTTATTGTAAAAACTGACCAACGTAGTTTGAAGTTTCTGACGGAACAGCAGTCATTGACGGAGGACCAGCAAAAGTGGATTTCCAAATTGTTGGGCTTTGATTTCGAAATCCAATATCAACCAGGGAAGGATAATCAAGTAGCCGATGCTCTTTCACGACAAATGATTTTTGGGGCCATGACTCGGATTCATTGGGCAGATTGGGATGATTTGGAAGCCGAAATTCAACAGGATGCTAGGCTCCATGGCATTCTGCAGGATCTGTTAATTGCTCCGGATGCACACAAAGGCTTCATGGTAAGGGAAGTTAAGTTGTTTTATAACCAACGGGTAGTGTTGCCCAAGCTATCAAAATTTATTCCACTTCTTTTGAAGGAATATCATGATTCTGGTATGGGTGGCCATTCTGGATACTTCAGAACATATAAAAGGCTGGTTAGAGTAGTTTATTGGGAAGGTATGAGGAAAGATATCACGGAGTATGTTGTTGCCTGTGCAGTTTGCCAACAGTGTAAGTCTCAAAACTTGTCCCCAGCTGGTTTATTACAACCATTACCCATACCTACTCAAGTATGGGAAGATATATCTCTGGATTTCATTGGTGGACTGCCCAAATCCATGGGGGTCGATACCATTCTAGTGGTGGTGGATCGGTTGACCAAATACGCCCATTTCCTTCCCCTAAAGCATCCGTTTACAGCAAAGGAGGTGGCTGAGCTGTTCATCCGGGAAATAGTGAGATTGCACGGGTTTCCGGTCACCATGGTTTCTGACAGGGACAGAGTGCTTCTAAGCAATTTCTAGACGGAGGTTTTCAAGAGTGCCGGCACAAAGTTGCACTATAGCACTGCGTATCATCCTCAAACCAATGGACAGACAGAGGTGGTAAACAGGTGCTTGGAAGCTTATTTGCGTTGTTTTTGCTGCACTAAGCCCAAAAATTGGCCGACTTGGGTTCATTGGGCGGAATTTTGGTATAATACAACCTTTAAAGATACTACAGGTATGACACATTTTAGAGGTTTATATGGACGGGATCCTCCAACATTATTTAAATGTGGCACTTTTATCCCTGTTGTGGACGCTGTTTCACAGGCTCTGGTACAAAGAGATGCAATTCTGGACGATTTACAACACCATCTGCTCAAGGCTCAAGATCGCATGCAGCACCATGCAAACCAGCAACGCAGGGATGTTACTTTGGCAGTGGGTGATTGGGTATCGTCTCAAAACAATTGCTAAGAGGATCAATGAAAAATTGAGCCCACGATTTTTATGGGCCTTACCAGGTGCTTGAACGCATTGGGGAAACCGATTATCGTCTTCATCTTCCTACTGATTGTAGAGTCCACCCGGTTTTTCATGTTAGTCTTTTAAAAAAGGCTATCAAAACCAATACCATAGTGCAGCCCCTGCCCTCTATCTTAAATGAAAATTGGGAGCTCATGGTAGAACCGGAGGAATTAATGGAGGTTCGTCGTTCGGTCCAGAATACTGTACAGGTGTTGCTTAAATGGCGTAATTTACCGGATTTTGAGAATACTTGGGAGGAGTTTGAGGTTATCCGTGAGCAATTCCCTCGGTTCAACCTTGAGGACAAGGTTTCTCAAATGGGGGGAAGTATTGATGCAATTCAGGCCAAGACTTACAAAAGGGATAAGTCCAGAAAAGTTTGGGCTCAATCGGCCCAAAGGAACAGCCACAATAGTGATAACAATATGGTTACCACGTCAGCAGATCAATTGACAGGAATGCCCCTTAACAGAATGGAACGTGAAGGGTGATGGAATTGGTTATATGGAGGATGGATGGCAAGGAGAGAGTATCTTGGAGAATCTGAACCTTGGGCACCTGCTTGGTGAATGGGAGAGAGTAGAGCCTCTAGAATTGCTCTACAATTAGCTTAATGTTTCACCGTAGTAGCAATTTATATTTCCATGTAATTTCCTTAGATGTAATCATGAAGTTGTCTCTGTTTCCTTGTTTCGTTATTTCTTTTAGAAAATATATGAAAAATCTGATCTATTCAGGCCCAAAAACTCTCTTATATTAGTTTTCCATCTTTGAATCTTAATTCTTAGTGATTGTTGAGTAGTAATCTGTATCACAATATCTAAACAATTACTAATCAACCTTTACACCAATTACATTGGTCCCACAAAGTACTAATATGATGGGCCTCTCAAGCCTTATGCCCAAGTATATGCTAGGAAGGTCCATAAAAATAGAGGAAAAGACAAACCACAGTCAGTTACTGAAGGGGACACATGGCAGGCTATGAATGGAGAGGAAGATATTGGTGGAGAAGGTAAAAACAAACCACAATCAGTTGCTGGAAGGGACACATGGCAGGCTATGATTGGAGAAGAAGATTCTGGAGGGGAAGGAAAGAGGAGGCAGGGAAAATAAGTTAGTTATGGAGAGAGAAGGTGGGATTATATAATGGGGGGGGATGAGGTTTGTTAGGATATCCTGAGTAATAGAATGGTGAGGTGTGGGATGTAATCTCTTCAATCGGCCAGTCCATTGAAGAGAGGAGAGTCCAGTGGGTAGTTTTCTGTTTTCCAACAAGAGTGTAATCACCTTGGTGTTTGGCTCTGTTTTGCTTATAATAAAAGTACTGTAGTTTCCCTTAATTGCATTCCCTTTTCCTGTTATTTCAAGCACCAAATCCAGGTACCAACAATTGGTATCAAAGCACTTTTCTGGGAAATTAATCCTTGAATGGTGTATACACGAAACATGGATCATAGAATAGAAACGCTGGAAGCCCGAGTAGGTGGAACGGAGGATGGGATTCGGCGGATTGAAACCAACTTGGCAGAGATGATGCGAACGCTTCATGAAATGGCGCGAGCAGGAGGAAATGGAGGAGCCAATAGCGAAGGTACTGGAAGCCATGGAGGTAACCATGAGACCTGTCCTCGCACGGTGAGAGATGAGGAGAGGATGAAGAGGGTTGAGGTTCCATACTTTTCAGGGGAGGATCCGTATGGGTGGATCTTTAGAGCCGAGAGATACTTCAGGGTCAATCATATTCCGCCAGAGGAGCAGTTGGAGACGGCATCGATTTGCTTGGAGGGAGAGGCTCTGAGTTGGTTCCAATGGTGGGAACCTCGGAATCCGTTGGCGGAGTGGCTAATATTCCGAACGGCGGTCCTCCAACGTTTTCATGCATCACCATCTGGTAACCCATACGAAGCGTTGATGGAGTTGAAGCAGCTAGGGACGGTGGCGGAGTTTCGAAAGCAATTCGAGGTGTTGTCCGCTCCATTAGGGCAAGCTGATGAGGAATTGATGCAGGCGGCCTTTTTGACGGGATTAAGGGCGGAGATCCGAGCTGAAATCCGTCTGCACTCTCCTAGGGATATTGGTGAGATGATGTTGCTCGCGCAGAGGGTAGAGGAAAGGGAGACGGTGTTGAAGGGAGGAGAAGGTGGAATGGGCCGCGGAGGGAGTGGAACGCATGTGGGCCACACCCACAGTGGAAAGCCTGCGTTGGGTAATAGAGGAGGGAGTAAGTGGGGGTATAATGGGCCAGCCACTTCAGCCCAATATACCTCAACCCAACATACCTCAGCCCAACACACTTCAACAACTCACTCACCTAACACATCCGCGGCCAGCAACACGAGTGGGAGCGTGCATCGAGTAGGAGGTGCGGCGATGGAAGGGGGTGGAGTCATCCCACCAACTGGAGCGGCGTCCAGTGCGTCGGACGGTCGACGGAGGAACAACTTCCGACGGTTATCACCTGAGGAGGAAGCCGACCACCGGAAACGCAACCTCTGCTTTCGTTGTGGTGGACCCTTCGGTCCTGGGCATGTGTGCCCTAACCCACAGATGCGGGTGATGCTGGTGTACGATGAGGGAGAAGGCGATGGAGAGGAGGAAGCGAAACCTGACGAAGGAGGAGACGAACAGCCTGAGATCCTCCGACTCAGCATCCAAAGCGTGGTGGGAATCACTTCTAATCGTTCCCTGAAGCTATGGGGATCAATCCTTGGTCATCGAGTGATGGTGTTGGTCGATACAGGGGCTTCTCACAATTTTATTGGGGAACAGGTGGTGAAGGCTGTCGGCTTACCTTCAGTTCAATCCAGAGCATTCCGCGTGGAGGTAGGTGACGGCCATCAAGTCCAAGGTATGGGTATTTGTCAGGCGGTTACTTTGGTCCTGTCTAATATGTCCATCATCCAAGACTTCTACATCTTTGGCCTAAAGGGAGTCGATATTGTGCTGGGCTTTTCTTGGTTGGAAGGATTGGGGGATATTCAAGCCAACTTCCGTGATTTGTCGCTACGGATTCCTTGGCAGGGGAGTATGGTCACCTTGCAAGGGGATCCTGAACTTTCATATAGTCAGGTCTCTTACCATGGTCTGAATCGGTCATGGAGGAAAGGGACCGAGGGATATTATATTGAGTTGGGATACTCAACAATGAAGGCCATGGCTACAGCAGCAGAGAGCCCGCGGGTTGCAGAACTATTGGTGGAATATGCAGATGTATTCACAGCTCCTTCTGGATTGCCTCCTTCAAGAGAATGTGACCACAAAATACTGTTGAAGCAAGGAGCAGACATCCCAAACATCAGACCTTACCGCTACCCATACTACCAGAAGGAAGAAATTGAAAAGTTTGTTAGAGAGATGCTAGAAGTGGGGATGATCAGACCCAGTTGCAGTCCTTACTCCAGTCCACTGATATTGGTGAGGAAGAAAGATGGAAGTTGGAGATTCTGTGTGGATTATAGAGCACTAAACAAGGTAACCATCCCTGATAAATTTCCTTTACCTGTTATTGACGAATTACTTGATGAATTAAACGGTGCAGAAATATTTTCCAAGCTGGATTTAAAATCTGGCTATAATCAAATTAGGATGAGGGTGGAGGATATTGAGAAAACCGCGTTTCGCACGCATGAGGGGCATTATGAGTACCTCGTTATGCCCTTTGGCTTGAGGAATGCTCCTTCCACGTTTCAGTCTTTGATGAATACGGTCTTCAAGCCATATTTACGTAAATTCGTTTTGGTGTTCTTCGATGACATTTTGGTTTATAGCACCAATATGAACCAACACTGTGAACACTTGCAAATGGTGTTGGATATCTTGAGACAGAATCACTTTTCTGCAAATAAAAAAAAATGCACGTTTGTGGAAAGAGAACTGGAGTACTTAGGTCACATCATCTCCAAGGATGGGGTGAAGGCCGACCAGCAAAAAATAGCAGCGGTACAACAGTGGCCGACCCCAACAAACGTGAAGAGCCTCCGGGGATTTTTAGGACTAACAGGGTATTACAGGAGATTCGTGAGGCAATATGGTCAAATCGCACAACCATTGACACATTTGCTTAAGAAAGATAGTTTCCTGTGGACTAATGAGACCCAATTGTCCTTTGAAGCTCTCAAAGCGGAGATGATGAAATTGCCCACATTAGCATTACCACAATTTGAGGAGACATTCTTTGTGGAGACAGATGCATCAGGAGTGGGTATGGGGGCAGTTCTGATGCAAGAGGGCCGACCCATTGCTTTTTTAAGTAAGGCTTTTTCAGAGAAAGACAAGTTGTTATCCGTTTATGAGCGGGAATTAAAAGCCATTGTTTTTGCCGTTTATAAATGGCGTCATTATTTGTTGGGCCGCCATTTTGTGATTACCACTGATCATAGGAGCCTCAAGTATTTGACCGAACAACGCTTAATGGTAGAGGGCCAACAAAAATGGGTGGCCAAATTGATGGGGTTTGATTTTGAGATACGTTACAAACCTGGAAGGGAGAATACAGCAGCGGATGCTCTGTCTCGTGTCATGGATTGCAAGGAGTTAACCATGGTGACAAGTCCGGATTTACAGGGACTGTCCGAAGAGATTCTTCTGGATCCCGTGACTAAAGGAATTTTCACTGATGTGTTACAAGATGCTAACTCTCATCCTGGCTATCAGGTGCTCAAGGGCAGTTTGTGGTATAAAAACAGGTTGGTTCTCCCTCGCCACTCTCCACGGATTAATGCCATCCTCATAGAATTTCATTCTTCTCCTTGGGGTGGACATTCTGGGGAATTACGAACACTGAAAAGAGTAGCTGGGGTCTTCTATTGGAAGGGCATGCGCAAGGATGTAGCCAATTTTGTACGAGCTTGTGATGTTTGTCAGCAACAGAAGTATGATCATCTTAAGCCCGCAGGATTATTGCAGCCATTGCCCATTCCTCATCAGGTATGGGAGGATGTGTCGATGGATTTTATTGGGGGATTACCGGTCTCCAAGGGGGCAGATACAATCTTGGTAGTGGTGGATAGACTTACCAAATATGCCCACTTTATGACCCTCAAACATCCTTTTGATGCTCACACGGTGGCAGGTGTTTTTATGAGAGAAGTTATTCGGCTTCATGGCATACCAAAGTCTATTGTGTCGGATCGTGACAGGGTCTTCATTAGTAAGTTTTGGGGTGAGCTCTTTCGATTAGCAGGCACTAAATTGCGGTTTAGTTCAGCTTATCATCCCCAAACAGACGGCCAAACCGAGGTAGTCAACCGTACTTTGGAGACGTATCTGCGTTGTTTTGTTAGTGGTCATCCCAGGGGGTGGGTAAAATGGTTATCTTGGGCTGAGTTTTGGTTCAACACCACTTATAACCGGTCCATCCAAATGACACCGTTTCGAGCTGTTTATGGAAGGGACCCACCTACTATTATTTCATTCACACCTGGCAGTACCTCGGTGGCAGCTGTGGATACTTGGATGCTGGCCAGAGATGCCATTCTTGCAGAATTAAAAACAAACTTGTGTCAAGCCCAACATCGAATGAAGTCACAAGCTGATAAGGGTCGACGAGAGGCAGAGTATTTGGTAGGGGATCGGGTTTTTTTGAAGATCCAACCTTACAAATTAAAATCTTTAGCAAAACGAATCAATCAGAAGTTGAGCCCCAGGTTCTATGGACCCTTTGCAATTACTGAAAAAGTTGGTCCGGTGGCTTACAGACTAGATCTCCCTTCATATTCAAAAATTCACACTGTTTTTCATGTCTCCCAATTAAAGAGGGCTGTTCATCCTTCCACCGTGGTGTTGCCCTTACCTCACTGCTTGACAGCAGAAATGGAGCTACAAGTACAACCGGCTGCCATCTTGAAAGCTCGCCGTTTGCTCAATGGACAAGTAGAGGTACTTGTACAATGGGAGGAGTTGTCTTCTTGTGATTCCACATGGGAAAAGCTAGATGAGTTCATGACTGAATTTCCTTCCTATCACCTTGAGGACAAGGTGAATTTTGAAGCAGGGGGTATTGATGGGCCTCTCAAGCCTTATGCCCAAGTATATGCTAGGAAGGTCCATAAAAATAGAGGAAAAGACAAACCACAGTCAGTTACTGAAGGGGACACATGGCAGGCTATGAATGGAGAGGAAGATATTGGTGGAGAAGGTAAAAACAAACCACAATCAGTTGCTGGAAGGGACACATGGCAGGCTATGATTGGAGAAGAAGATTCTGGAGGGGAAGGAAAGAGGAGGCAGGGAAAATAAGTTAGTTATGGAGAGAGAAGGTGGGATTATATAATGGGGGGGGATGAGGTTTGTTAGGATATCCTGAGTAATAGAATGGTGAGGTGTGGGATGTAATCTCTTCAATCGGCCAGTCCATTGAAGAGAGGAGAGTCCAGTGGGTAGTTTTCTGTTTTCCAACAAGAGTGTAATCACCTTGGTGTTTGGCTCTGTTTTGCTTATAATAAAAGTACTGTAGTTTCCCTTAATTGCATTCCCTTTTCCTGTTATTTCAAGCACCAAATCCAGGTACCAACATAATACAATTTGTTTTAATCAGTATTCTCTTTTAGAATTCAGTTGAATTTAAGCTTAACCATGAATCCTTCGCAACCACATAGTGGCATCAACTTAATGAAAAGCGATGCTGCCTAACAAATAGATTCTATGAACAGGGAAAGAAGGAATAACACTGATACATTTCTTCAATAATTTAAAGGATATATAAAATTTATAAATTAAATACCTCTCAAGTTTATTGAAACTAGGCGAGGGGTATATGTAAGGATGCCCTGCACACATTGAAACAAAAATGGTGTAAACACAGGTAGAAGATATAATGCTTCTAATATACAGATTCAGATAATCTGTCCCCATTTTCCCTTGCCACCGCTAAAAGTATGCCAACTAGACATTAAAGTATCAGTTAATAATAACACAACGGAATTAACTGGTACTTTAATATTTGCATTGGTGCAACAGGAACTCAAGAAATAGCATATGGAATGGAGGCACTAGATAGCATCAGCACCAGACCAACTAGATAAGTCCAAATACAAGATCTCATTCAATCTTCTACCAACATACTTCAAGCCATTTAAAACAAAATTGCTTGAATGCTAGTTCAGCTATAGAAAATTGCACCTGCTGTCCCTCACCAGTACGATAAAGCACATCCATGTTAAGATCCTGATTCTTGAAGACAGAATCAGCATGAGGATCCGAAGCCAAACCAAGCAACTCATCCTTACAATTGAACACAAATGAAATATTACATGATTAAATTAAACAATGAGCAGCTCAAATATAATCACTGAAGTAAAAACTTCAACTGTGAGGAGAGAAACAAAAAAAAAAAGGGAAATAGGATTTACATAAACTGAAAATAAATAAAACAAGGCAAACTGCATATGAAGTGAACCGATTTCTGAGATTTAATATAAAAGAAGTTAAATAAACGTAGAGGAGGAATGAATAGGAATCGAAACCTGAAAGTTCCAGAAGTGAGAGCCTACGAAGTTGGCAAAATCACCAACTTGGATTGTTACAATTTCTTTCATCTTCACTTCCTTTCAGTCACGGAATAGCATATTCGTTGCATTAATTGCTTCCGAGCAAAAAGAAACAGCGAGTTTATTCCGAAATTAAGCATATAACGAAAAGGGAGAAATGTACCTTAGGTTAAGCACACCGGTTGGTTTTTGGCGGCAAAGGGTAATTTCTGATGTTAGTGGGTGATGGAAAATATTTCCAGTTCAGAAAAATCACCTCATCAAGTTTTGGTTGAGTTTTTTTTTTTTTTTTTTAACTCTTTTAAAAATTGGATCGGCACAGTATGATCCGATCTGTATCCATTTGGACCAGAGCAGATTCGAATCGGGCAGTGGGCACCAAGTCATATGCCTGCCACTGGATGAAACTGGGCCGGATGATCCAAACCCGCAAAATTGATAAATAAACATTAAACATGTTTCAAAAACAAAAACCAATTTTGTTAAGGTTTGCATTCTATCATTTAGCATAACCACTAAAAGTTTCCTACACACACAATATTTTATGGGGCCAGCATACTTTGAAAAAAAAAATCTATGACACGTAAAACGAATCTCTATAACATAACTCAATCACTTTTCCTACAACATAACTATTATAAAACCCTTTTATTAAAGTTTTAATGCTTTTACGGTGAATGCAAAGAAGTTATTTATATGGGAAAAGTGTTTATCATTTTAAATGACACAACTTATATCCTTTCACTCTCACAAAGAGGTGGGACCCATACCTTTATTTTTTTAAATTCTCTCTCCTCCTTTATCTATTTCTTTCTCTCTCTTAAAATGACACAACTTTACGTCCTTTAAAATGACACACACTTTACCCTATTTATATTTACTTCAAAACAACGTCATTTTGGGTTAAAAAATTAAAAAAATATAGTAAAAAAGATTATTATAACATTTGAATAAATTATAATTACAAAAATACTTTAATTTCTGTCTCAAAATACGTCATTTTGGACTCGATACAAATAACTTATCCATAGGGGTGCTAAACGAACCAGGGGTCTTTGGCTCGACTCGTGAAGGCTTGAGCTTACATGTCTAAAATTGGTTGTTGGTATCAGACTTGAACTTGTATAAAAGCTCGTTTAATAAAAATGCATCGGGCTCCAATTCAAAAGCTCGGCCTTATAGCCTCCCAGGCTGGCCTTGTATATTTTTTTTTTTATATATTTCTTTTTTTTTTGGAAAAAGGGGAAAACAAAGGTAACAGAAGTTAGAGCATTACAGCCCTGGGCCAAAAAGTGCCCCTACAATCATTGAGAACTCTATCTCTACAATCAATGGGAATATCCCTCAAAATAATGGTATCTCAGCAGCCTTGCATGTGGGCATGATTTGCTAGCCAATCCGCAACGCTGTTGCCTTCTCTGTATGTGTGGGAGAGCTTGATCTCCCAGCTCCTACTCAGAAGCTCCTGAATCCTCCAAATAATAGCAGCTAGAGGGTGGTTTGGGTTACTGCCTTTTTCGATGACCTCCAAGGCCACTTTGGAATCACTTTCAAGCTGAATTTTTCTAAAGTTTTGCTCCCAAGCAATTGTTAACCCGGAAAGGATCCCCCAGAGCTCAGCTTTAACTGAAGTACCTAGTCCAAGATTCTTAGTAAATCCTAATCTCCATCTACCATCTTCATCTCTGAACACCCCTCCACAACCTGTATTAACACCTCCATTAGTACTTGATCCGTCCACGTTCAGTTTGAATCCAGCCTGGGGTAAGTCTTGACCATTTAATTTGCAATTCCACTTTCTGTTTGGGTTGGATACCAGCCTTTGATAAGCTCAGTTGAGCTTCCTTGAAGTTGTTCATGTAAACCTTTGCACTTCTCACAATTGCAGCATCGGAAATGCTTTTATTGGAGAAGACAAATGTGTTCCTATCACTCCAAATCATCCAACAGATTATGCTAAACAAAAGGTGACAATCAGCGTTCCCCTTTGTTTTAGGATGAAAGGAGAGATTGATATGGAGCCAGCTAGATAGATTTCCTGCAGCAAATTCTGACCAGTTGTAAGGGAAGGGAAGCTTCTTCCAAATTGCAGTAGCCCATCTGCAGTCTCTAAAAACATGGATGTTGGTTTCAGCAGAAGACAGGCATCTCGGGCACAGTGCCGAGCTAGCCATATGTCTCTGCACCCTGCGGTTGTTGGTGAGCAAGTTTTCTCCCATAAGCAGCCATAAATTTTTTTTTATCCTTTGAGGCCCTTCCCAACTCCAAATGAGGTTCCAGTTGAGATGGGGGCTGTGAGAGGGCTTTTCTTCCAAGGCTTTGTATGCAGTGCTGATAGAGAAGGAGCCATCATTTGAGTTTTGCCAAATAGCCTTATCACTGCCATTGAAGGGGGGTGGGGGAAGAATACCCGCTATGGCATTGGCTGCCTCTGGAGAAACAAGGTGTTCGAATATTTGCCAGTTCCAAGAATCCTCATTGCCCCTAAGATCCCCAACTTTCCAGTCAAGAGCAGCAGCAGAGATGTCTTGAGAAGCAGCATCAATAAGAGGATAAAACCCAGGAACCCAGTTATCATGCCAAAAGAGAGTATTCATACCATCTCCAATCATGATCCTAGTATTTTTTATAACCAGGGGCCAGACTTTAGATACTCCTCTCCAAAGATTGGAGGCATTCTGAACAGGTTTAAGATTAGGGATCATGTTGTTCTCCAACTTGTATTTACTCCTAAGAACTCTAGCCTAAAGGGACTCAGGATTAGTGATGATGCCATGACCAATCTTCATAATGAAGGCCTGGTTTAGCTGCTTCATATTCCTCATCCCCAAACCACCTTCAGTCTTTGGCCTGCAGATGGAGTTCCAGGGAAGAGCATGGACTTTCCTGACTCCCTGACTAGATCCCCAAACGAAACCCCTGGTCTTTTTCTCTAACTCATCACAGGTTCCAGTCGGAAGAGAGGATGTTTGCATGGTGTAAGTGGGAAGGGCTGCCATTACAGACTTAGCCAAAGTGACTCGGCCTGCCATAGCTAGAGTTGTCTGGTTCCAAGAATTGAGCCTTTTATTAGCCTTGTCCAAGATGAACTTGAAGGTTTTTTTTCCCACTCTATGGTGGTAGATGGGAATCCCCAAATATTTGCCCAAGTCAACAGTGGGATCTACCCCTAACTCCTGGCTAATCTCCCTCACTCTGTTGTGATTAACATTTTTTGAGAAGAAGACTTTTGTTTTGCTCTTGTTAACTTTCTGACCAGAAGCTTCACAAAAATGGTTTAGGACATTATTAACCACAACAGCTTGGTCCAGAGAGGCCTCACAACACAAGAGAAGGTCATCAGCAAAGAAAAGATGAGAAATAGGAGGGGCATGCTTACATAGCCTTAAGGGTTTCCACATCTTCTGGGAAGTTGCATGAGATATGAGGTGGGCCAATCTCTCCATGCATAGAACAAACAGGTATGGGGAAAGAGGGTCCCCCTGTCTTAGACCCCTAGTAGGTTTGAAGTCTTCTGTTCTCTCTCCATTCCATAAGATGTTCATAGAGCTAGAGTTGACACAACACATGATTAGACTTGTGAGCTCATTAGGGAGACCAAGATCCAGAGGAGTATCATGAAGGAAGGTCCAGTCTATCCGGTCATAAGCCTTTTCAAGGTCAACTTTGATCACCATCCACCCTTTCTGACCATTCTTGCCTCTTATGGAATGGATCATCTCTTGTGCTATGATGATATTGTCAGCACTTAGTCGGCCTCTAACAAAGCTGCATTGGTTAGGCATGACCAGGTAAGACATGTAACTCTTTAGCCTATTGGCTATAATCTTTGTGATGAGCTTATAAATCACATTGCAGAGACTTATGGGTCTGAATTCAGCAATGGTCTCTGGATTGTCCACCTTGGGAATCAGGCAAATGAGAGTATGATTAATGCTGGCAACCCTAGCTGGATCGGAGAAAATATCAAGGGTAAGAGATACAATAGAATCCTTGATATTGTTCTAGTTGGATTGAAAGAAGAGAGCATTAAGGCCATCAGCTCCTGGAGCCTTGTGAGGATTCATGCTAAAGACTGTTTTTCTTATCTCTTCTTCCACAGGAAACCTGTTTAGAGCAGACAGAGTTCTCTCATTAAGTTTGGGGAAGGCTCCTTGGATGATGAATTTTTTAATCAAAGGTCTGTCTTCACAATACAGGTTCTGAAAAAAATTTAAGGCCAAGGCTTGCAAAGAGGGGGGGTCATCAATCCAATCACCAAGAGCATTTTTCAAACACTTGATCTTATTTCTCCTTCTTCTAATAATAGTAGAAGTGTGAAAAAATCTGGTGTTCTTGTCCCCAAAATTGAGCTAGTCCCTCCTAGCTCTCTGAAACCAGCAAAGCTCCTCCCTGATATAGATCGAGTTAAGTTGATGCCAAAAATCCTTATGAAGGGTTTCCAGGGTGCTGTCAGGACCTTTATCTAGCTCCTCATCAATACCTCTAAGTCTAGCCTGGATTCTTCTTTTCATCTTCAGCATCTCAAGGAAGGTAGAATAGTGCCAATCCGAGGCTGTTTGCTGCAAAGAATCTATGGCGGAATTCCAATCCACATTACTGGCCCAACTGGATGTGACAATGTTATCAAACTCCTCATGCAGCAGCCAAGCATCCAGGAATTTGAAGGGTTTTTTTTCCTTTGTTAGAATTCATCTGTACTTGTTCCCCCAAGATGATAGGTCTATGACCAGACCCATTAAAGTGATGGTGAGTGATAGTTCTGTCCGGAAAGAGATGGAGCCATTCCTCATTGGAGACTGCTCTGTCAAGTCTTTCCAGAAGATTCCCCCTCTTCCAAGTAAAATCGGGGCCATTAAACCCCAGATCATCCAAATCACAGCAATCCAGACATTCTTGGAAATCTTGGATAGAATTCCAAGCAGCCCCACTACCACCTTTCTTTTCAGATGGGCTGAGATAGGCATTGAAGTCCCCCATTAGCACCCAAGGGCCAGTGGTTAAACTTTTAATTCTCTCCAGGTCTTCCCACAAAGCACTTCTTTCCATTCTTCTAGGACTGCCATAAATGGCTGTGAAGAATTCCACCTGAGCTAGATCTTTCCAACACAACTTAGTATGCACAAACTGGTGTTCAGCTTCGAGGATATTCACCTCCACCTCATTTTTATTCCACAAAAGGCAGATTCCTCCTGAAAACCCAATTGGGTCTTTGTGGTATTGGCTGCCAAAACCCATCTTTTTATAAATTTTATAAGCCTTCCTACCACCAATCCTAGTTTCTATCAAAACCAGCAGTTGAATACGGTTAGCTGCAACAAAATCTTTTAGGAGTGCAGAGAGACCTTTCTTCCCTACTCCTCTAACATTCCAAGTGCACACTATCATAAGGAAACTATTGAAAGAAGTGGATAGAGACACAAGGCAATTAGAGCCTGTCAGAATAGACCTGAACCACCCCCTCCAAGTTGGATATGTCCTCCAAAGTATTTCTGTTGGCCAAAGCATATTGATGTGTGCGCATCAGTTCCAGGCTGTCAGGGGGTTTATCTTTCTCTTGGATTGAGAGGTTGTGAGGTATCAGAGCTGTGGATGAGGGGAGAATCTCCTTACTGCTATGAGGCTGTTTGGGGCATTCTCCTTGATTACCTGGGGCAGAGGCTGCAGGGGCTGCTTGGGAAGCAAAGGTGCCTCGGCCATGTTTATGTGGCATAGGTTGAGTGTTACCTTTCTTGTGTTGCTGGTTTGAAGATTGGCTTCCTTTTCCTTGTTTGTTAGGTCTCTCCGAGGATCTCACTTTAATGACCTCACTTCTCTTTGGTAAAAGCTCAACAGACTATTTACTTTTGGGGGTTTTGTGGGTGTGCTGTGGGGTGCTAACATTCTTCCCCTTTGACACAAAAGTGTTCTCTGTTTCCTGTGTTGTTTCCTTCTCCTCCATGCTAATCACTACAAAACGAGAGCCTCCTCCTCTAGCTTGGCTGATAGTTAGATTTTCATTCCTTGTTGTTGAAGGGATAGGAGCAACCTTTCGGGATTGTGAGGGATCATCTCTTGGTTTTATCCCCCTATTAAATTTCTGGACAATCATCGAGCTTCCACGATCCTGGGATTCCACTTCTTTCTGGACATGGGGCACTACAACCCTGTTATGAGTTGCTGTAGGGGATTCCGGTTGTGAATCAGGAATAATGATTTTCCTAGGGCAAGAGTCATGCTTATGACCATATTCACCACAACTAAAACAAATGAGGTGTAGCCCTTCATAAGCTACCGGAAAGATTCTGTTCGCTATTCTAAACTTGGCTATAAAACCTTTTTTCAGATCAATTTCTACGCAGACCCTAGCAAATTTAGCTCTCTCTGTGAATTCATCAGTACCAGACTCTCCTAATCTAATAGAGTTTCTGTCAATTTTTATAGTTCTGCCAAATAAGTTGCCTATATTTCTAAGGTGTTTAGATTCATAGAACTCAAGGGGCAAACCTGGTATCCGGATCCAAACAGCCAGCTTCCTCACACTGTCATCATGTGGTTGAACATTGGACGCCATTTCTGTACAGTAACATAATGGTCCGCCACTATCCAAGGTCCCTCCTCCAAAATATGCTTGTAGTCCTGTTCATCCCACAGCCTTACTAGGTAGAAGTCATTATCCAGGTCCACAAACTCATATGGGCCTTTTATGCTCCATATTTTTCGAAGGCGGTTAATCAGGAAACGCATTCCTATCCTCTTGCCAAGAAGTTTGAAGATCAAGGCATTCCTCCATTCTTTACAGTCTTCGTTGTGCTCTTCGCTGGGTATTTGGTACATAGGACAAAGGGGGTCCTCCTTCCAGTCTTCCGATCTACCTTCCAAAGCCACTTCAAAAGCATCGATTCTCTTCTGTTGGGCTATCCAGTCTTCATCATCGCTCTCAACATAGACGCCCCCCCCCCCCCCATTCAGGTTTTGGTTCAGGAGAGAGTCCTTGTACGACGCGAGATTCCTCTTTACTGGCTCCGTTTCCTTGCTATTGGTTTCCCCCAAATAGTCTGGGTCGGAGTTGGCTGGCGGTTCCTCCAGAATCGCTTCCTCTTGGACACCCGCTTCGCCCATCTGCATGTGTTCATCCATCACCGCGTCTTGGAATAGCCCTCTCTTTCTCCTCAATCAATTTATTTGTAATAGCCCTCTCTTTCTCCTCAATCCATTTCACCCCATTTTATTGGTTAAATAGACTTTTTAAATGATTTTATTCTATATTATGCTGTTTGAATATACATTGAATTTATGAATATTTATGGAATTACTAGTGTTGTTGATTGTATATTATGTTTGAATAAATTTTTGTTGTCTTATTTTTTTTAAACAGGCTAAACCAGGCTTGTAGTTTTTATAAACAAGTCAGGCCACATGCCGATATTATATTCGTAACAGGTAACAGGCTAAGGCCAGTATGACACATTTGAACACAGGCTCGGCTCGGTCCGTTAACACCCCTACTTAGTGTAGAAAAAATAAACCCTTTTATTAATCCACCAAATAATAATTGTTAATATATCTGAATAAAAATCTAATTATATAAATAGCTTATATTTTAATTTATTATTATTTTTTTTTTGTATATTTTAATTTATTTAGTCACCCTAAACATATCAATTTAATGAGTATCTATCCCACCTGTTTAAGTAACTGCAAATTTTTCATTAAACATGTTAATTTTATGAACTAGAGCAACCTTCCTTATATATGTCAGCTTCTTCAATATAATCTTATAAAATGTATGAAAAATAAGTATTAATATATATATTAGATGCTTAGGGAAGAGAAGAACTGATTTCACACCGGACGAGATCAGAAGATTTATTAAAAATCACTTTTATATATATATATATATATATATATATATATATATATATATATATATATATATATATATATATATATATATATGAAATTTAATTTCGGCTAGGTAGTTTTTTTTTCTAAATATATATCATCTTTGTGCATTAAAAAAAATTATATATGCAAGTTTAATTTTTTGGTTTGGATCTCAGTAAAAGAAACCCTTATTACAAACTGTTTTCAACTTGACCGAGTGACCAAGTTTGGTTATAATAGAATTTGAATACACGTTTCTCTTTATATAATTTTTTAGAAAATGCTAGTTTTCACATGTGGGATTCATAAACAGTAGGATAAATCATAACATTTTATTCGGAGAAATATTTTAAGTTACAAAAAAAATATATATATATATTCTTGTAGGAGATAAAAATGTATTGCCACACCATGATGAACAATAAATTAGTTGTGTTTTGACTTTTTTTCTCTTTGTAATTTTTAGTGTCACCAGCAACAAATTTGAAATATTTTTTCATTAATTTTAAGAATTTATCAAATATAACAACCTTTTGAACACTCTTATTATTGTCTTTGAAAATTTATAAAAAGTTCCAATTTCATTTTTTAAAATCTTAAAATTCATAGTAAAAATTCATAACTAGTCATTATTCTAGAAGAAATTTGTCCACAAGTTCAAATTAAAATGAAGTAACCTAGTGCATATCAATCTCTCATAAAAATATAACTGTTTAAAATCACTTTTTTCTTTGACCATTCATATATTTATATCCATTGACCATTCTCATATTTGTAATCAATTTTATAAAACTTTTATGATGATATGTAGGAGCACTGGCTTTTATTTTATATTTGTGTTGTTGGCATATTCGACCAATTGAAATGACTCGTTATCAATTCATTAAGAATATATATTAATGAGAGATGTTATATTTATAACTTTTCTTTTTTATGATTTTTTACAATCATTTTTATAGTTGTTAAATCAAACTCAAATTAACAGTTGTCACTTAATATTATTTGGTAATCGTTAATTTAATCTTGATCGAACTATTATAAAATAAAATATTATGAAAAAAAAATAAGTTGTAATTATAACATCTCACTATATAAATATATATACACACGTATCACTTTTGAGATAAGGTTATATGACAATTACGCATGTCACATATGTCCCAATATAATTACCATTGATCTTCAAAAGTTTTTGAAAAAAGGGAAAAGTTAATAAAAGTAGGTTCTAGAAGATTAATTTATTATAAAAAAAATACTTGTTCTCTCCTTTTGTTATGTTTTATTCAATTACAACGGTAATAAAAGGTCCTGCATTCAATCTTGAATTGACTAGTTAATAAAAGTAGGTTTGAAGTTAATATATTATGAAAAGAGTAATCGGGGATAACGATCAAATTGCCGCTGTTGATACAAATATTACCACAATGTCACATTTTCAAAAAAATTTAACAAATTGACACATTAGCAATCTCGCTACAACACGTGGCAAGTTAGGATTAGCCACGTGGCAACAGCTCCTTGGCCACGTAAGCCGCTGCTCAGTGCAGCAAGATTATGTGGCAAACAACTCCTGTCACGTTCTGTCATTTGGCCTAACATGTTGGGCTACGTGGCGTCTTTGGTGGCTGACACGTGTCATTTTTTTTCTGACACGTGTAAAACTCTCTGTGCAACATAGCGGGTTATGTGTCACTTTTCTGACACGTGTACAACTCGCTATGCATCATAGCTGGTTACGTGTCACCTTTTTAAATAATTAATTAATTATTTAGTTAAAAATAACTAATTAATTATTCTAAAATAATTTGAATTAATATACACTGAATTAAACTAAAATAATTAACAAACATTACTTTAGTTTAATTCTTTAACACTACTCAATTATATTTACTTTTTTAACGGTTACAAATAATTTAAATTAGCATAAATTAATTTATATTGAATTAATATAATTAACACTCCTAAAAATTAGCAATTGATAATTATAAAATAATTTAAATCAATTTATACAAATTTAAACTACATTAATTAACAAACATAAATTTCACTAAATTCATTAACACTCATAACTTATATTAAGTACCTTAACAGTCCAAAATAATTTAACGTACATAAACTAAATTAAATTAATACTCCTATATTAATTTAACTTAATTAACACTCATACACTAAATTACATTAATAATCCTTAACTAAATTATTTTAACATAATTTATTTAGACACTCCTATATCTTTAAATAATGTTATCTATCCTAGGGTCTAATAATCTAGACTAATAAATTAATAAATATCTAAATGCATCACCTATCCTAGAATTTAATTACTATACTACTATCCAATATCATCTCATCTATTACATAAAATAACATTATTTAAATTTAAAACACTAAAACACAAATTAAAATAAAATCAACAAATAAAATTGCTGTAAAAATAAAATAAAATTCTTACGTAAAACCAAGATGCTAAAGACGAAGGGGGAGAGGGACTAGCAGACGACAACAACAACAAAAAAGAAGGAAAGTTGGAACGACGCAAAAGAAAGGGGAAAGGGAAAAGGGGGGAGGGACGAGAGAGGGAAAGGGGGAGGGAGGGGGATCGGTTTAATAAGTGGTGGGGACCACTAAAATCGCTGAGCAGTGCAGCGAGTTTGACAGTGGTGTGACACGTGTCATATACGTACGTAATCAGCTGCTCAGTCCAACAGGTTTATCACAGTGTGACATGTGTCATGCATGCGTTGAGTGCTTCAACCGTAACAAGCTACTCGGTCCAGCAGTTTTGGCCACTTAAGACGCCACGTAGCCCAACGTGTTAGGTCAAGTGACAGAATGTAAATCACAACAAAACTCATACAATCTGCATTTAATCTTTTCAAAAGTAAAATGCTCGCAAATAACATATATTCATGTGGCCAACAAATAAATTCTACTACGTAAATTAAAATCTAACTTGCCACGTGTTGCAGCGAGATTGTTGACATGACATTTTGGTACAAAAAATTGGAAACACGACGTTCTGTAATATTTTATGTCAAGAATGAGAATTTGGTCGTTGTGCCAGAGTAATTGTTCCCTCCTTTTGGTATGTTTTATTCAATTACAACGATATAAAAGGTGCTGGTTAACTCTTAAATGAACCAGATTTATTATGAACATTAGTTTTCTGTTCAAGTATAATTGAAGTATCATTTTTTGAAACAGTTACTTATGAGGATAAGAGCTTAGAAAAATATAATGGAGATTATTCCTTAAAGAACTTCTCAACCACAAGAAAAACCAAAGACGAGAACGGAGGAGGAAGAAAGAGAAAAACAAAGGATGAAAATTAGACTCATATACGTTTTTGAGATATTTTTTGGATTATATCTATCTCAATTTTAAAAAAATAAATAATTTTTCTACACACACAAAAGAATTTTGGTCCCACCACTTTTTGGTTCTCTCTATTCAATTACAACTATAAAAGGTGCCACTTAACTTTTAAATGAACAACATTTATTATAATATTTTTTCTGTTCAAGTATAATTGAAAATATATCCTATATTTTTTTGGGTTTTATGAATATAATATGAGTTCATTTTTTCTGCAATTAATGCAGATAAGTTATCTGCAGTAACCCCAGTACAACATCGTTTTGGGCGGAAATTATGGTGTTTTTGTAATTTTAATTTATTTCAAGGTTATAATTGTCTTTATATTTATAATTTTTTAAGATTTCAATACCAAAACGACGTCGTTTTTTAAACGTGGAAAAATGAAATTGTCATAATCATAACAGTTGTATTTTCTTATCTGCATTAATTGCAACAAAAATATTTTTCCCATATAATATTTTATAATATTTCTTATATCATGTCATAAATATATAAATATTATGGGTTCCAGTATATAAAAAAGAGGGGAAAAAATTAAAATGAGTTTCACACATTTTTTAATGTATAGGAAAAAGAAATTATGTCGTATGACATAACACTTGTATTTTCTTATATTTGTAGATAACATTGATGAAAGAATATTACTAACTTGGATTATTACGGTATAAATAGCTATTATTGACAAATGACTATTGATATGCTGCCGGGAAAATTCTGTCACTTTATGTCAACATAATCCAACCAAAATGCTGAAAAACATGTCTACGTAACAATGAAGCGTAGTGTCTGTCAATAGTAGAGGGTAGAGACAGATTTAATACATTATCATTAGGGAAGTAGAAAAGCTTGTACTAGTATTAAAAATAGAGGATGAATATTCGTAATATTTTTTTTTCAATTATTTTAATTATATATTTTTGAAAATAGATAATTATAATTTTTTTTTTCTCTCTTCAAAATTTGTTAGCTGACATAACAAAAAAAAAATTAATATTATAATTATATACACATCAGAATACATAGTTATAGTGAATAGTAGTAGATGATGAATATCCTTTGTTAAAAAGGGTTTTATTAATTTCATGTAAGAGGAGAGAAGCTCTCTTATGTTGTAAAGATAATAATGTGTGGACTCACTCACTTGTAAAAAAAGAAGAAAAAAAACACAGAAATTGATGTATGTGTATAAGAAAAAAATACTCTCATGCAACCTAAGAGTATATTTTCCGTGTTAAAAATATCCTAAAATTAACCTTGAGATGGCTGGCACAATGATGGCTGAGCACACACCAGTATTTTGTCCACTCAACAATTTCCCTGAGACATCCACTCCCATTGGTTACTAAAGTGGATATTTTCAAGTTTGATTCCATACTGTGTGACATCACTAAAAATACCAAAAGCCAAACCACAAATTAAGAAATTAAAGCACAGAGCAGAAATGGGGACTAATCTATGAAAATTTTCCAGTAAAATTACAGCTACATACAATAATATACTTGTTATAACTTAACAACAAAAACCTCTTTCAATAACAGAGGGAAAAAACATGGAAAAATTTCTGCAAAGTCTCAGTGGCACTCTCCAGAACAATATAAAATAATTATAGCACAAACTTGAGCCCTTCTATAGTTCTGTGTTAGGTCTATTATTTTTATGTTGTCTAATTCTGGATCTTCATTTATGTATTTTAATATTATTTAGCTGCAAAAATTTTAGATGCTGTGATTATCAGCTTCTAGTTGCTGATGGATCCCAGTTTTCCAATTCCGGCAATCTGATTGCTCATCTTCTGCATCCATGCTGTTTCTTCCAGGGCTTGAAAGACCTTTAACAGACCCTCCTATGAGGAGAGGTGTAAGAGGACCTTGTGGAGAACCAGATTGTGATAAATTTCCCTTTGATTTATCGCCACATTGATCTTGGGTCATCCATAAGCCATTACTAGCCTGGCCAACTGAAGAAACTGGGAATCTTCTAACATGAAGCCTGTACTTCTGCATTAACCACAGATCTACATAAGTTGTTGACAAAAAAGTACAGAAAATATCAGATCCAATACAATTACAAACACTCACTTGCAAATGGCTTTTTACTTCATCATTTGTGAGTCCTTCCACCTGCATCAGTTCTCTAATCTGTTTAGGAGTGGCCACTACAAAACAGAATAAACAAATTAGGTTCAAGACCCACAATTTCAATCCCATATTCAAATAAAAGGGCCGACCCACTTCAAATACCCACTTCGTCAATGTCTGGGGAAGGGAATATTCTAGGCAGTCTTTCCCTTGCTTTTTACCGATAGACTGATTCGAACCCGCGACCTGACACAACACGGCAAGCAAGCTTACCGCTGAGCCAAGCCGACCCTTCCAATCCCATATTCAAATCAGACAAAGAAATCCTCAACAATTAAGGACCAACCCAATTCACAGGAGAAAGAATCAAATAGGCCTTGCTGAATTATATATAATATACCTTGTGCTCCACCCAGTTGTTGAAGCGCGTCAACAAAACGCCGATGAAGCTCAGGTGACCAACATCGCCTTTGTTTCCTTGGATTCTGCTGCAGATGTGGCGGTGGTTGTGGTTGATCCTGTACCTCAAGATTGAGCAAAGACGAGGAAGAACTATTACCTCCACAACCACTTTTGGAATTGCTATTATGACTCAGTTCAGATGTTGGAGTCATCAAACTAAAGCTCGGAACTTGTGAAACCTCCTTCGACACTGTCTCGGGGACACGCGAATTTCCATTAAATGCTATAAATGCTCCTCCACTACCCTTCTTCTTATCCAGTGGTTGAATTGGGTTCTCGGGCACAGACCCAACATCTTCTTCACTCTTCTATCATTGCCAAAAAAACAAATAAAGGTAATTTTTCCTCTTAATCCTATGGAAATTACAGTAAAGTGTAACCTTTACTCAAAACTTTAGAATTACCGATTTGGTTTCAGTGCTCCATAGCTGAACTGAGCTCATCCAATTCTTCTTGTCACAGCTTTCCTTTCCCATGAGTTCTTCAGAATTGGTTTTCGGTGGCATGAGTTCTTCGGTAACAGGTTCATCTTGCGTTCCCATACACCGGAATCTTTCCTCTTTCAATCTTGCTACAGCTGCAAACCCAACAGAATCATTATATTTTTTAACAAAAAAATAAATAATTAATCATAACAAAAACGTGTTAGTTTGCAAAATCAGTGGAGAAGAGAAGCCGCACACCATCATTTACAAGGATCATGCAAAGAGGAAGCTCGCGTTTGAAGGCTTCGATTTTCCTCATTTCAACCTCCAATCTTTGCACAAAGTCCTCAAGCATGGCAAGTTTTTCAGAGGTATCTATGCTCCGAGAAACGTCTCCGAGAAGCAGAGAAATGGTTTTGGGGTCAAAGGTCAAACTCAAATCCAAGCTCAGCTCCATAATGTTGTTTGAGTGTTTTTCTCTGGCGACTAAACTCCCACAAGGTCACAAGCTACCATACCCAGTCTAAGGTGATAACGAAGGCACGGAGAAGAGGATAGAGATTCATTTATATATAAGAAAAGAAAAATTCAGATTCAGGACAAAAAGATTCGGTACCCGCATTCGGGTGGTCGCGTCTTTGTCCCACTAGGTAACCAAGTAACCCACATGACAGCCAATTCTCTATTCTTTTTTTAATTTTGATTTTAATTTTTTTTTTAATAAAAATCATTTACAATGTTAAAAAAAAAAGTTCAAGACTTGTAGAAAGGAGAGAAAAAAAAAAGTTACCAACAAAAAAAAAAGGAGAGAAAAAAAGAGTAAAAAATGAGTTGGGTAAAATTCAATTTGGTTATGAAGAGTCTCCCATCCTTTAAAAAAAGAAAAAAGAAAATATTGGAAGCATCGGAATTAAGGAAAGTGGATGTGAGAAAAATGGGAGTGCATCTTCTCGTGTTCAAATTTTACATAATTTGTTCATGTGAACATTTTGTATTTATATCTCTTTTTATATATATTAATTAGGTGAAATCCAATTACCATTAATGAATAAAGAAATAGAAACAAAATTATACATAAGACAATGAGTTTTATAAGAGTTATATTGTAAGAAAAGTGATTGTGTAATGTTATAGAAATTCGTTTTGCGTGCCGTAGTTTTTTTTTGGTTTCAAAAGATGCGGGGCCCACAAGATATTGTATGTGTAGAAAATTTTTGTAGTCATGTTAAATGACAAATGCAAACCCCTAAACCAATAATAGAAATTTCAGAAAATCATTTATGCATCTGTGGCAAAATGCCACATATAGAAACATTTGAGAGAGAGAAACCATAATGAAGAGAGAGAAGCTAACGTAAAGCCCAGAAAATAGATCCTCTCATGTTTAACAATATTTATTAATTCGCAATAAATTATAACCATTAGATTGATAGAAATCAACGGTGATTAAATTAGTTTAAGAGTTGTAAACTTTTTTGGTGGTAATAGCTCTGTTCCTATATATATATATATATATATATATATATATATACACACGACATGGTCATGTGAAAAAACCATGGTCATATAAAAGTAAATCAATGATTTAGTAATTATTTATTTTAATATTTTTTCTCTCTCCTCTGTTATCACCATTAATCTACCTTTATGATTATGGCTTTAATAGCTCTTCTATAGTTGTAGATAGAAAAATTTACAACAACACTTATTTCTATCAGGATACGATTCTGTATCCTCGTGTGTTTTTTTATTCTAGGATATAACTCTGTATTCTAGTATTAATAGATTTGCTACAACTTTTCTCATCTGCAGTGACAGTACAAACGAAGAATCCTATGATTATCTACATGACCCTATCATATTTTTTTAACACGAAAGAATCCACTCCAGGACCCACTTTATTTTGTGTTTGTGGCAATCGGATGCAGAAATGAAAAAAATTTATGGTATACCAAGACTACCGTGATCATTCAATTGAAATTTTAACACTTGATTTTAAAAAAAAATTAATATTTTTTCTGTCTCTTATTTCATCAATTTTTTTTTTCTTTTTCATTCCTTTCACCCCACTGGATATTGTGTGCTCTAGAGCACTAAATATTCTCTCGCATAAATGGTTTGCCCTATAAAATTTTAGGATCTATTCGCGTGAAAATAGCTTCGTGGTTGTCATGGTCGAATGGGAATCTTTGGATTCCGTACTTAACGCGGCGAAATGTAATTTAATTAAGTCATTGTATTTGTGTCAAAAGGTTTTTTGAGTTGGTCTGCTTTTGCGAAGATTCTTTGTTTGGTTGGCTAAACAGTTATGACTTGTGCTGTGAAAAGCGAGGTATGGTTGACCTGATATTAAGCTGTATCATTCATTTGAAGTAGGGGTAGTCCTGTCATTCCGTGTACCGCACCTAATCCGCGACCGTCACTCTCCTCTCGTGTTTGGCATGCTTCCATTTTGAGTTTTTCGATACATTATCACATTCGTCAAATTTTTGTGATCTTTTCATCGCCAACCCAATCAAATTCTGGTTAGATATACTTTTTGCCTTTTCATTTCCTCCGTTAATGTAATACAATAAATTTTTCTATACACACAATATTTTGTGTGACACGCAAAACGAATCTCTATAACATTATACAATCACTTTTTCTACAACATAATAAACATAAAACTCATACTTTTTTCTTAGTGAAAAAAAAAAAAAACAGACATAGTGTGAAACCTACATATTAATAGATGGCAAGTTTTTTTTTTTTTTGGTAAGCAATAGATGGCAAGTTTTAACCGCAACCAATGTTTGACATTGTTTTTGCATTTCAAAGAGATGGATAGAACGAGTCCACAACAAAGAGGCAATGATGATTCAAAGAGATAAATAGAACGAGTCCACAACAAAGAGGCAATGTCAAATATATATAGATTATTTTTAAGAAAATATAATTAAAAATTATTTGAAGAAATTTATGATAATTAAATGATTTTAAAAAAGGTCAAAACTGAAAACAATTAATGCCTTTAATAAAAAAGAAGTAGCTGTTTTCCAAAAAAAAAAAGTAGCTTAAAAAATTCTTTGAAAAAGGCAAGACATTATTTTTTTTTGATAACAAGGCAAGACATTTTTAATTTTAAAGAACACAATATCATTTTAAGTGGAACGACTATATTTTAAGATGAAAGTTATACTTACAACTTATTTCCGTTTATAACCACTTACAATTATATATCCTAACCGTTGATTTTCGTTAATCAACGTATTATTTATTGTGAATTAATAATTAATTTATTTATTTAATTTACGAAAATAATAGTCGTTGATTGACAAAAATCAACAGTTAATATATGATTGTAAGAGGTTGCAAACGAAAATAAATTGTAAGTATAGCATTTATCATATTTTAATATACATTTATTAATTTTTCACATTTTCTTTCCTTCAAAAAAAAAAGAAGGATAGAGAAATGGACAGTAATGTGATAAGAAGAAAAAATCAGTAAATATGTAAGTTATTTTACTTAAAACCACATAAAGTTGTGTAATTTAAAAATAAAAATATTTTTTCCTTAAAAAAACATCATTTAGAAATTATCAGAACGCACCTTAATATCACTATAACACTACTCATACTTAGTTTATATTTGTCTATCCTCTCATCAAATCTTAAGATGTCTTTCGTCGAAAAGGAAAACATGTTTTATGAAAATCATTAGTGTAACTTGACATAAATTAAAAATTAAATTTAGATAAAAAAACCATTCTATATATATAATAATTTAGTTACTATTATAGTATATTAGAATAATTTTTGTTATTCTTCATCGTAAAAATTATTGATAACGGAAAATGGTATAGAATTGCAACATTAATAAGAAAATTATGAAAATAACAAAGTGTATTCTTTCAGTCCAAGCAGCTATTCAAGTCGTACAAATTTCTTTTTGAGATTACTATTCTGAGTTTAAATTCCACTAGAGGTTTATAAAAAAAAAAAAAATTCCACTAGAGTCACTTTACGCTTACCTTCTCATTCTTTACACTTTAGACCTCCTTTTATAAGAAAAAGTTATTCTTTACGTTTGTGCATATTAATTTGGATTTAATGTTTCTTATATTATTGGAAATATAATTATTTGTTACACGTACATAAATATGTATAAAATCTTTTTTTTTTCTCTTTATATGATCCGACACGAATCTCATATATATTCATGTATACATGAGATAATTTTATTTTTTATGACATGAGAAATATCAAATCTATTAATTTTATTCATTGTGATATAAAATAAAATATCTAATCATTGATGTTGACGTATTGGATAACATTTTTGCTCTTTATGTCGTTGTATTGAATTTATATTTATTAATAATATTCCCCGGGTCCAGTTCAAACTTTTTTTATGACAGACACCTAAACCTAATAAATAAGGACAACTTACTTTCTAATAAGATTTCTGTAAGTTGAAATTAGGGATGTGCAAAATAACCATAAAGTGGGTCGAACCATGAACCGAACCGAACCGCTCCATAAAATAACCGGTTTTAAAAAACTAGTTCATGAACCGAACCGGTTTTTTTGTTTTTAAGAACCGGTTCATGAACCGAACCGGTTTAAGAACCGAACCAGTTTTTAGAACTGGTTTAAGAACCGAACCGTTTCCGAACCGAACCGAACCATTTTCAAACCAAACCAAATTGATTTTTATAACTTTATTTTTTAAAATTTTTAATTTTTTTCTTTTCAATAGAGGGTCGACCCGAACCGGTTCCGAACCACTTCCGAACCGGTTCCGAACCGAACCGAACCACTTTCGAACCGAACCGAACCACTTCCGAACCGAACCAGTTTTGGACCGAACCGAACCACTTTCGAACCGAACCACTTAAACCAATTCGGTTCGGTTTTTCAAAAAAACCGGTTCGGTTCGACCCATGCACATCCCTAGTTGAAACCCAAGACAGTAAGATGAGAACCAAATTATTTTTATCATTTACCCTTATTAAATAATTTGTTTTCCTTAGTTTACATAATAATAGCATCTGTGCCTTTGCAATGCTGTTTCTTATCAAATGAATCTATTATATATGGCATATCTAATCCATAATGGGTCTCTCACTCCAATTCCGTGAAGCAAATAACCTCCAAACGAGGGAGAGCCTTTTAGGGCCTTTGGTCCGGCTTTTATAGACAGGATTTCGTGTGTATATTTTAATTATTAGATTCAGGTTTATACTTATATAAAAACTTATTTAATAAAAATATCTTAACTCTAATTCAAAAATTCAGCTTTAAAACCTGTCAGATTGACCTACTAACTCTCTCTTTTTATATTAGTACCAGTTTCTATAGTCGTATTTGAATTGACATTTAGTGCTAGTGAAAGAGTCATTGATATTTATCGGAAGTTTGGCTAAAAATACGGTTCAAGCATTAATTTGTTGTGCATATTAATTACATAATAAGTATGACATAAAGAAAAAAATATAAAGTATTAATTTACTTAATTTAAATTGTTTATGTCTTATGATATTATAATTGATTGTCAAAAATAGTATCTTGTTTTTTTTTAATGTAGGGGGAGGCAACATCGTAATATATTAAATTGTTTATATAAGTAAAATTGTTTATTATACCAAAAAAAAATTGTTTATGCCGAATTTGTAATCTTTTGTTATTTTGGATATGCAGAACTTTGTAGTACATAATTTTGTATTACTTTAATTTATTGGTTAAGCAGATTTTTTTGAATGATTTTGTTCTACATTATGTTGTTTGGATATATATATTGAATTTATTAATATTTGTGAAATTATTAGTATTCTTGATTGTATGTTTTGTTCGGATAAATTTTTTTTGTTTTTTTTAACAGACTAAGCCAGACTTTTATTTTTGTAAATAAATAATGGGAAAAGTATTTGTCATTTAAATGACATAAAGTTATGTCATTTTAAGAGAGATAGATACAAAATAATTTTTTTATTTACAATTTAAATATAAAAAAAAAACCAACCACTTTATCTCTCATGATTTTCATTCCTTTTGTCTATCTCTCTTTTAAAATGACATAACTTATGTCATTTAAAATGACAAACATCAAACCCACAAATCAGGGCACAGACCGATAATTATATTCATAACAGGTTACGGGTTGGGCCAGTCTGATATATTTAAACACAGGCTTAACTTTCAAGATCAAAACTCGGTCCGGCTCGGTCCGTTAACACCCCTACTCACTAATAATATTTAGTGAACTCAGTTTATTTTTCTGTTTTGAAAAATGAATTGGATGCCTGAAAATATAAATTAATAAATTTAAAAACAACTTTTAAAAAAAATCATTTTTCCTTTTTTTTCCTTAATACATTATTTATTGAATACAAATATCGTAAAATGAGTTTATGACATAAATACATATTATTATTTTTAAATATTATTTATTAAAACCCTATTTTTTATTATAAAATTAAATTATGTTATCAAATATTTTTTTCCCGAACTTTTTAAGTGAATAAAAATTTAAAAATATTCTTTCCAAAAGTACTGCAAAGAATAAGCTCGTTAATTAATTCGTTATCATGGACACCCTTAATTTAATATATCATTCTAACAATTTATTTGGTGCTACTTCTACTATCATTCATTAATCAACAAATTATTTGAAAAAATTTAAGGAGGAAAGTTTGGCATTTGGGTCTCTCAAAGGATGTCACTATAGTCCATGATAATTTCCCCGAAATGAAAAGCAGCATGGTATGTCTGTCACGTGCTAGATTCTTTTGAAGTTATTTTTTTAGGGTTATACTTATATAATGTTACATAAAAAACACTATATGGTCCTACACAAACATAAAAGAAGAGAGAGAAAATAAGTTGAAGAAAGAGAAAATAAAAAATTATGGACCCCACGTCTCTTTATTTGTGTAGATAAAGAAGCTTATATCATGTTACATAATAGATGTATTTTCTTATTTTTTGATTTTCATGTTTATCAACATGATGATTGATGGCAAGGTGCTTTCCGTTCTCTCTCTCCTAAAACTTGAATGACCTAAACCTATAGTGGTCCTTGTGTTTAGTTTAGTGTATCTTCCAAATAAGAATCTCATAGATTACAGAAAAATGGTTGTCACGTCCAAGGAGATAACAACACGTGGCCATGAACAACTTTTGACGAACGGTGAGATTCTTCTACGGTTCTGCGGTCGTCCTCGTCCGTTACTAGCGAACCGTGGCTTCCAGAATTTCTAAATTTGACGAAACGCACGCAAACATCATAAGGTAGCACTTGGGATTCCATTCCAACGTTTGGGTTCGATGATTTCAGCATCGACACGTTTTAGGAGCATCCCATAATTTCCCACATGCGGTTATATAATAGTAGTAATAATAATCTGTGGGCCCTACCCTAATCCGTGATTTTAGATAAGGATTCGTCGGGGATGGGGTTTGGTTGGTTTAGTTTATGTTGTGCAAAGACAAATGACAATGAAGAATGATGCTTCATTTCCTTTTTCCTTTCCTATTCATTTCGATCATTCATTCGTATCAAAGAGAGAACGATTAATGGGAACCATTGGTTCTGTCTTCACTTTCGCCTATATATTATACTATGTTATGTTTATGACTTGATCGTTGATGGGTCGGTTTTTTACTTGGGATTTTCTTTTTAAGAAACACAAAACACTCCTCTTAATTTTTTCATGGCATTGGCATCTTTCGGAATTTTTCTTTTTCTTTTGTTCCCAATTATATATCATGGTACATGTTGATAGGACAGATTCTTCATGGCGTGAAATAGATCCGGATAGATATGATGCTAAATCAGATTTCAGGTGAAAGAGGCTAGGGATATACATTCATTTTGCATCTAATATATATTCCATTGCAAACAAATGAAAATGCATATGGAAAAATATTTGTTCTTTTAAAATATTTAAATTTATGTCATTTTAGATCCTAACCTTTGATTTTCGACATTCAACGGATAGGATTTATCTGGTCAAATTTATTAATTAATTAATAATTTATAATAAAATTCAAAAAATTATAATCGTTGATTTCCGTCAATCAACGGTTATGATTTAAAATAATATAAGATTAGATCCTTTAAAAGGACAAATATTTTTTCGTAATTGAATTTGTGCTGTGAAGTATTAATTAAATGTTAAAATATATAAAATTTGGTAGACTTTATCTATTTAATAAGATTTTTCAATATAGCTATTGAGTTAATTGAATCAATGTTTATATGTTGTTAAATACTTTAAATATGGCTACTTCAACAAGTTGTTTAAATGGTTTATAAACGAATTTTTTTATACCAATATCTAAAAATTTAAATAAACTATGTATGTTTTTTATATTTGTCTTTTTTCTTTTAATTTATACTTTAAATTTTAATTAAATTAAATGTGTTTATCTATTTTATAATTTTGAAAAAAAAAATCTTATATATTTTTTAATTTATAGTTAAGGTAGTTTATACTTAGTTACTTACAACCTCTTATAATTAGAGGTAACAAAGTCAATTGACTGCACGAGACGAATTGGACTATATTTTTAAAGTGGTTTAAAAATATTAACTCATCCTATTTTATGGCGGGTTGGTGGGTTAATTTGTTTTTAAAAATAAGAATTTAAAGAAAAATCTTATTTTGTGAGTTTCATAGTATTATTTAATTTCATTTTGCACTCTCATTAATTTTTTCAATTCAAAGACCAATTTTTTGTTAATGTTTAGTATGACAGTCTCTAGGAAATTTTTACCTCTATATATATATATATATATATATATATGGGGAGGGTTCTTTTGACTCCAGAGTAAGATTTGTAAGTCTTACTCTTCATCTCAGCCGTTGATGGACGGAAATCAACGGTTGTCATTTATAGTGTAATTGATAATTAATTAATTAATATAATTTCCTAAATTATAACCGTTAGATGGACGGAAATCAACGGTTAGGATGAGGAGTAAGACTTATAAATCTTACTCTGTAGTCGAATGATCTATCCTCTATATATATATCATTTGTCATAAATAAAGTGTTTTAAACTTGTTTATCTTTTGTAGAGGAGTATTAAGATAAAAACTTTGAATTTCACAAAAGTTTGATATGACAAATAAAATATTCCTTTATAGTTTATACTAAAAAAAATGACATGATGGGTCAACTCACTCTTGTGGTGGGTTGAACCGTTTGGAGCTGAGGTTTGAAAATCTCAATTCATCCCAACATTTGTGGCGGAGTAACTGTTTTGCACTTTTGCTACCTTTTATAACTATTTCTTTTATAGTTTGATCAAAATAAAATTAATGATTATAAAATAAAACTGGGGTTGTGATTTGATTTTAATTTAACAATAATGGAAATGATCATAAGCGATTCTAAAAGAAATGAGGTTTATAAATATAACCTCTTTCTTTATATTTTATATTTCATTTTAATGAGGCGCATATTTTACTCACAACTTTTTTTTTTCTTTCCTATAACCTCTCAAATTTTTAAAATAAAGATACAAGGCACGTTTTTAAAATTGAATTGTGTTAATTCATACAATTAGGAATGAGCTAATAGTAATGAATTTAAACAATTTGTATGGATTTTTTTATAGTTAATAACCTTAATATTATCATTATAGAAAATAAATTATTCTAATTCATGCACGTTTGGCCCCGTTACAACTTACAAATAATCGAGGTAGTTCTACTTCTGCTTGGGTACCTAATTTACACAAATAAAATTTTTTTTTTGGGGAATTTAGGATCTAATCACCTCAAAAATAGTTAATAACAAACTATATAAAATTAGATAAGTTACATAGGTGGCAAAGTGGACGTAGCTTGGCCCGTCTCACCCCATTCCGTTTGACAGGCAGGGCAGACGACCCCATCGAGGCGAAACTATTTTGCACTAAAAAAAAAAACTCAACCCGTTGGGTTGGTGGGCTAGGCGGGGCGGATTGAACAAATCAGTTTATTGAGCCGATCCCATTTTGTCACCTCTATTTATATTTACAATCTCTTTTGCCTTACAACCTCTTATCATCATTTTTGTTATCATTAGATTAAAATTAAATCAACGACTTTAACTTAATATCATTTTAGAATCGTTGATTTAATTAGATTTAACAATAATAAAAATAATTCTAAAAAATTACAAGAAATAGGTTGTTATTATAATCTCCCTCCTATAACATTGTATATGACAAGCATTTTTTTTTTTTTTGGTTAACTTTACTTCTTCTAAAGTAAACAAGACATTAAAAAGATAAATTATAGCCATTGAAGTATATATACATATATTTTATGAGAAGGGATATTATTATTACTAAAATTTTCTACTACCAACTCACTACCTATCTAATCACCATTGGATCAACATTTTATCTTTTTTCAAAAGTTTTTTAGTATTCTCTCTCTTGATCCAATGGTGATTAGATAGGTAGCGAGTTGGTAATATCCTCCTCATATTTTATAGGTATAATCTCTCTCAAGTTTTTAAATAACGATACAAGGCACATTTATTAAATTGAATTGTGGACATTTATACCATTAGGAATGAGCTAATAGTGATGAATTCAAATAATTTGTATGATTTTTTTATAGGTAATAACGTAAATATTATCATTATAGAAAATAAATTATTCCAATTCATGCACATTTGAACCTATTACAAATAATCGAGGCAGTTCTAGTTTTACTTGGTTATCAAATTGACAAAAATAAATATATTTTTATGAAGAATTTAGGTTCTAATCACCTCAAAAATATTTAATAACAGATAATATAAAATGAGAGAGGTTACAGTTATAATATTTTTTTGCCTTACAACTTTTTACTATCATTTTTGTTATCATTGGATTAAAATTATTAAACGAGACTCATTTTATAATCGTTGATTCAATTTGATTGAACAGTTATTATTATTATTTTTGTTATCATTAGATTAAAATTATTAAACAAGTCTTATTTAATATCATTTATAATTAATCATTAATTCAATTTGATTTAACAATGATAAAATAATTTTAAAATATTAGAAGAAAGAGATTGTGAGTCTAATCTCCCTCCTATAACATTAATATATATATATATATATATATATATATATATATATATATATATATATATATATATATATATATATATATATATATGACAAGCATATTTTCTTCTCTTCAAAATTTGCTTCTTCTAAAGTAAATAATACTTTGAAAAGAATAAATTATAGCCTAAATATAAATATAGAGAAAAACTAATACTATATTATAGGAAAAATCGTATGTCATGTCATATAGATATTCAATTGTGAGATTCACTATTTTTAAAATAAAAGAAAAATAAAAGAATTGATGGATCCACTTTTATATGTATGTAGAGAAATTGCTTGTGTCATAAAAGGAGGAAAATAAAACATGAGGATATTTATACTACCAAAATTTACTACTATTCTAATATCACTCTAATTATCATTGGATTCAAAAGTTATTTTTTCTTTTCCCTCTCTTCATGCAACTTTTCCTCTAATCCAATGGTGATTAGAGTGATAGTGAAATGATAGTAAATTTTTTTGATAGTATAAATATCCTACCTCCCAAAACATTACCCATAAATATATTTTATTAAAATCTCAATAATCAATTTTTTTTTTGGTTAAACAATAATCAATTTTTAATTAATATTTATAATGATAAAATGGGGAAGACTGTAAGGGCCTTTTGGGAACTGAAACTCTTCAGTTATCCATTTATATTTTATATTATAAACAATGAAAATGCGCGTATCACTATTTGCATGGAAAGCGTGAGCATCCTTTTGAAAACTGGTGCTCGTGGAAAGCGCATAACTGATAATAACGTGCCAATGTGTGGACCGCAGAAAGCAAAATTTTAAAGAAATGTTAAAACGCCGTCTGTGGGAATCGAACCCACGACCACGTGGTTAAAAGCCACGCGCTCTACCGGCTGAGCTAAGACGGCTGTTTAACTTTGGAGGAGGTCGTTTGAAATTTAGTTTGTAATTCGGATTTAAATCCTCTTACATGAAAAAGTGATTATGTAATTTAATCTCAACAATTTATTTTCATACTTACTAATGATTAAATAAGAAATATAAAAATGTATAATTTTTAAATGAATGATTCTGATAAGATAACATGATCACATGACCATTTTTATCACATGAGAATATCCAAATCCCTTGTAAGTTGTAATTCCTTTTGTTGAATCTATTTTTTTAAGAGGATATACTTATTACCAAGTAAATTTACCATATATTATTATTTCTTTTATATTTCTTCAAATTAATGCATATCATTTGATACAAATGTTTTTTTCTCTCTTCAATCACTTTCCGCATTATTTCTCTCACTTTTCTCTTTCTATCATGTTTTAATGACCACTATTCAACGCTCATAAATAAGGTAATAAGAGGTGGTAAATTAGGTGGTAAATATAATTTTTTTTCTTTTTATATAATTTATCCTCCTTTAATTGATGTAATCTTACTTAATATTTAATTTTAACAACAATTTTAATAATATAGAATATTTTACATGTCACTTTTTGTTAAATTTTTTATTCAAATATCATGCGAATAATATTTTTTACCAGACTGCCACGTGTCATAATTTGCTACCACTGATAGCGAATTTCGTGGCCAATGATTTCGTGACACGTAGCCATATAGCAGACCAAATTCGCTACCACTGGTAGCGAATTATGACACGTCAGCTTTTTTCTGCGAAAGTGTGTCACGTGTCATAAAGTTATTGGCGAATGTAATTTGGTAGTGAATTATGCTCATGCCCATGTGACAGTCTGGTAAAAAGTACCGTTCACGTGGCATTTGGGTAAAAATTTTGCAAAAAAATGACATTTTGGTAACTATTCCTTGAAAAAGGGACTCATTGAAACGTTGAGTTAAATAATACACGAAATATTTTTTTTCTTCATTTTTTTAATAAAGAAATGCCTGGAACCTGGTAAAGAAATGAGAAAAAGAAAAGCTAAGTACAAACCAATGTTATAAAAATAGGACCGACCCGGTTGGGTCGACCTAAAAATCAATGAATCGATTATATAACTGGTTCAATTTTTATATTGGATCGACAATGTAATGGAACTAGAGCGACTTGGTGTGACCCGACTGTTTTTTGTAAAAATCGGTGACCCGGTTGGTTCAACCGATAACCCGACCCGATTCATAAAATAAAAATAAATAGTTTTTTCTCATCAATTAATGCCTTTTTTCTTCACTCACACACACAAATTGTTTGTTTTCTTTTGAAATATTTGAGTGATCAGTTGCATATTGAGTTTTTTTTTTTGTATGCTGGAATAAACACCAGCAAAGAAAACTACAAAATAGTCAATGTACGGATTCTACAAACAGAAGCTAAATCAGCAATAAAAATAGACTGAATTTGAAAAGGAGGATAACAAAAAGTAGACATATCTGGTGCACTAGGATTATCAAGAGCATAGTTTGCCAGCTAGTCAGCACAATAGTTGCCTTCTCTGTATGTGTGGACTAAATGGACTCGCCAGTCTTTTTGTAACCAAGCCAGTATCCGAACAACCAGATGAGGTTCACGGGTTGCAACACCCTTTATAGAAAGAATAGTGATTGCAGATGTCGAATCAGATTCAACAATAAGATTTTTCCAGCCTTCTTCCCAAGCGATCTCCAAACCTTTGAGAATACCCCACAGTTCAACATTGAGAGAATTACAAATAACACCTTGTAAGAGAAACCTTTGAGCCAATGACCCATATGGTTTCTAACAATACCACCACAAGCTGCCAATCCTTGAGAGCTTCTAGAAGCGTCATCAGTATTCAATTTAATCCAACTCTCATCAGGAAGCTTCCAGCAAATCGGAATATATGTTGCAAGCTTGGTTAAATTATGCCTATTAGCAAACTGAAAAGCAAGTTGGGCTTCTTTGGCTTTAATAATAACTGTATTCTCCTTATAATGGTGAGGAAAATGAGAATTACCAAAAATCACACCATTCCTCCATTTCCAAGCCCACCAGCAAGTGATTCCAAATATAATGCACCAAGGGATATAATCTCTAGACCTTTCCATACAAGATAGATTTCTTTCCATCCATACATGTGTATGAAGTTGTAACATATACTCCGTAAAATTATTATGTGCTGTATGATGAAAGTATTCTGCCATGAAAATGTCTTGATGGTAATATAATTATGAGGTCAAGTTGTTATATGGCAGCATAACATATATGAAAAAGGATGATATAAGCATGCATTACATCATACCGCATCTATTTTTCTGTTTTGTGTGTGACGGCATAGCATGGCATGCATGTACCAAATTCATATTAGCCTTGAAATTTAGAATAGTTATATACAGGACCATGTGTTTGAGCACGTATTATATAGGCATCCCTCCGGTACCAGGGTATGGGACACTTGGCATCCGGTAAATCATCTGTGAAGAAAGAGTTTCCAAGACTATTTGAAATTACGTCTAATGAAAGTCTTCTCATATTCCTACAATCCCTTAGTGAGTGTAAAGAATTTTTAGCAACTTCCATACAGATTGGGCAAGAAGGCTGACCAATATCTAAAGAGCTCAATCTATCTTTTGTTGGCAATCTATTATGTACCTACAACATTAATTATTATCTTGATTATTTACCAAAAAAAAAATATTATCTTGATTATACAATATTCAACGAATTTTGATTTGATTTATAGTTAGAGATATCGCCTATTGAACCTGAAGCACTAGTATCACAAGCATTATATGTTTGATTGATCTTTTGTTGGACAATGAGGTGTAATTTATTGTTTTTTATATTAAAATATTTGAAATTGATATCATTTTTTATAGGTATTTGAGTATATTTATATTTTTTAATATAAATTATAAATTTAAATATACTTACTGGATCATGCGATTGAACCAGATCAATAACCAAGCCGGATTTAATAACATTGGTACAAACATTGAGAATCACCAAGAATCAATTTTGAAGCCAAATTTTTTCAAAATAAAAAGTATATAACTAAATACAAGACATTGCATGTTGTGTTCATTACAATAGTAATAATTATTTTTTCACTTACACAAAAGAGTAATAATTCTTATATCCATAAATATTCATGTACTCATTGTGTATTTTTCTATAAGTCATTGGATAATATAATGAGTCTTATTTATAATTTGTTTTCAAATTATATAGGGAGAGCTCACACCTGTCTCTATTTTGTCAGATACGTCCATAATTCGCTATGAGTCATGGCAAAATAATTCATGTAATGCTTAGATGGTATAGCGAATTACATGGGTATTGACACGTGTCCTGACATTGACTGGATAGAACTGACCATCTGACACAGTAATTCGCTACCATGTGTAGTGAATTATGTGTCCAACAGAATTGTGCCACATCATTCCCACATAATTCGCTGCATATGGTAGCGAATTACTGTTTGGCTGACACGTGTCCTGGTGTTGACTGCGCAGTCTGATTTCTGGTTCACCTACTTCGGTACACTGTGTAGTGAATTATGTGCCCAATTGGGACGTGCCACATCAGCAAACATGATTCGCTACACAATGTGACGAATTAGCTAGCGTGACATTCTGGAAATTTTTACTGTTCACGTGGTATTCTGATAAATATTTTGATGAACAGTGACAAAATGGTAACCGTTCCCGTGAATGGGTTTGTCAACTGGGGAAGAGTCTTTTCCTTGAAATTGATTTGTGTCTTCCATTTTTTTTTTATTTTTTTTTCGAAACCAACTTCTTAGAAATATTGATATTTTTATTACCATGTGAAGTTAAGACTTCAAATGTATTTGTTGTTCTCTCTCTCTCTCTCTGTGGATAATAACCATAAGAATCATCATTCTTAGTTAAAGAAGCCGGGAATAAAATCATCAAATCATCATTTCGGTGTACTACACTTCTCCAAGATCCTCTCCCCTTAAATACATATAGAAGCAATTAAACCAATTCGAATGGGTTTTTCTATTCTAATAATAACTATAAAGATTCAATACGGACTGCAAATTCTAGATTTTAGGTCGATGGAATAACAATTACTTTTGTTTTCTTCATATATTATGGAATATCTATCCCCCTCAAACTACCGCCAAATTGCATGTAGAGTATGAAGTCAGCATTATCGTTGCAGCTTCAGGAACTAAAAAATATACAAAATTTTCAACTGCCAAGTGGCACAACAGGACACTAAAAAAACTAAGCAAAAGGTCATGTACCATTAAATTCTTCGAGAAAAATACTGAAAATCTGTCATTTTACTAATTCCTATTCCCCCTGTTCGCAGACCATGCCAAAGGCAAAAGGACACAAAGAAGACCTTCCAAAACTAATTTGATAAATAAAATCCCCCAACTTTCCCATGCTTGACCGTATAACATGTACAAGCAACTCATTGCTGTGTCTTTATAAAATGAGGAGCCAGCAGTTTTGTAACAGTGAAGCCATTAAAGGTGTCCACATCAAAGAGTTCTTTCAGCTTCTCGTCACATAGTATTTTTCTCTTGTCAGAAGGATCCTGCACAAAGCAATCAGAAATTTAACTGGTGTTATCGCTAGCATGTACAAATACAATAAAGCCATACAAAGTTCAGATGTGCAGCTTAAAGCTAGCCAACATTTCTCACACTAAACGGCTCATTATGACTCTTGCTTAAAGGAAAACATTAGAAATATAACCAAGTCATTTACGAGCCTTTACTTAATAGCTTTTGCTTTTGAGAGAGCTGATATTGGTCAGAAAAGTGCACAGCTTTAGGGCTAAGAAAAAATAATCATAATGATAATAATTGATCAAAGAAAGAATCTGAATAACATTGCTTAGATTAACATCAACATTTTGGTCTTGTATAGTTTATCAACATAGCTGGTCTAAGTTAAGCAAATAAGAGGATAGGTCATGGCGACACTGCCATGACCTATCCTCGAATTTTATTTATGTCCGCATACTTGGTGGTCGGGGTTCGGGGGAAGTGTCCTCGAATTTTTTTTTTAAAGAAAGTTTTAAATGCATTAAAAAACAAAAAAATATAAACAAGAAAAGAAAAGAAAAGAAAATTTCAACTTAACATAAAAAATAGTAATTAAGAGTTAACTAAGCTATTACAATGGAACTAGTGGCGGAACCAGATTTTTTTTTTGGGGGGCAAAAATAAAAAATATTATATAATAAATAAAAATACTTATAATACAATAAAGACTGAGTAAGATTTCTAATAGCATTTCGAATGAAGTTAGCTAAAATGTATCATATTTTTCCCAATTCATATTGGGCTCCATATCATATGGACCCCATTGGTTTTATTTTTTAGATGATACCAAATGGTTTTATTTTAATTTTCTGTCTTATTTTACAGTGAAGTTTTTTTAATTAAATTTAGAAACTGTCACACATAAAGACTAAAAGCAATATATTTTCGGTCGACTAAATTAGAACTGATCTCCATGTGTCCACTGATTTCCTCCCTCTCTCTTTGGTGCATGGTCGACATCTACCCAATACAAAGGACACTCTGCATTCCCTTATCCCTTTCACGGCTAGGACCCTTGACCACATCCCATTCATGCGATCAGAAAATTCATTCTCTTCTTACTCCCAAAACCATAGACCCACCTCTTCACTTACTATTTTCTTTGGACCGTGGAGTTACATCAAGTTCATCACCATATCACCGTCATAGTTATCAAATGCGGATTGCGGCATGTCGCGGCTAACCCCGAAAAACGCTATAGCGGGTTGCGGTTGCGGAAATAACGGAATAGATATATAACAGAAATAATGACAAAAACAAATATTTTTTAAAGGCAGAGATAGTAGAAGTGACATAGAGAGACGCGGATAGACTAAAAAACCCTTAAATTTTTTCTGTTACACATTTAAATTTAGGACAAAATTGACATTTTGCCTTATGACAACAATATGACCGCAAATGCGATCGCAATGGCTGCTATTGCGTTCCAGTGTGACGGGGCGCGGTTTCTTGCGGCGAGGCACCGCAACGCCCATACGGCGCGGCTCGCGGCGCAATTAACTACTATGATTACCATTCCCTCTTCTTCCTCAAACTAAAGCTCCCATTGCTTTCCTGCTCTGCACTTTGTGATTTGAGGGGGGATGAAGATGGGCATTTTGTGATTTAAGGGAATGACACTTTGTGATCAGTATACAAAACAATTTTTCAAAAGTTTATGTCTGCACTTGCGGTCATTGGCGCAAGTGCAAGTCCACCACTGGGTCATGGTAGGTTGGCAATCTAACACGAAACTTGCTGTATGCATAGTACCTTATAGCGGAAAAAATGGAAAGAGTGGAAGGGGAACAGGTGAAATTGCTCAATTTATTTAAACATGATGCATGGATTGTACATTGTCAATTAAATTTCATCTTTATCCCCTCTACCCATTCCAGTTTTACTCCAGCTGAGTATACCCATCGGATAAATTTTGAAATTCCACAACTTTCGTCATATGCAATGGGAATGTATTTTATGCTGGTTGACAAGTATACTTCCAACAGGGACGTAACGATAATGAGGTGGTTTATGTAAAAACATAAACAGAGATGTAGAAGGCCTAGTCAAAGTCATATAGCACGGATTTTCTTGGGTGAGGGGAGTTGAAGGCTACACAGCATGGAAGGGAAATTAGAGAAGAAAAGAGACCAAGCCAATAAGAACAGAAATACACAAACAGAGAACATGAGCGTCTCTCAGCAAAGTCAAAGGTTGGTGGCAAAGTCGAAGGCTTCCTGAAAAGTTGGAGTGCCAATGGACCTGGTTGCAGGGAGTTGGAGAGTTTATGATTTGGTTTACATCAAACTTGAAACACACAATTGTACATCTTGACTTGTATTTACACAATATTGCAAACAGCACAAGCTAGCTAAAATCTGAATAGTGCATTGCTGAGTGTACGTTGTAGTTAATATTATTTTATTGGGCAAAATGTATGATTATTTGAATATGACTTTTCCAGCTCTTCACAAGGCCATTACCTCTAATGCGGAGAGACCAATAAAGCTTTGTTTAAGCAATATATATAGCTGGAGGACAACTAGAGCAATGACATACCTGAAGGTTGTTTCCTTTTATGTAATCCCACATTTTTTTTATGACATCAGCTCTGGATAACTCACTTTCTCCAGTACCAAGGAAGTTTACAAGGGCATCAGATAGCTGAAGAGGAGCAAGAAAACCTGATTTTCCTCCCTTCTGCCGTTTTTCCTTTCTTTTTGGCTCATCCGGATCTGTCAAGTGAGGTAGGATATAATGCAGTAAATATGCTGTAAATAATTGATTATATTTATTTGCAAAACATGTACAAACAAGTACAGTAAAACTATGACCAAATGCCATAAATTGCCCCAAAATAAGAGTTTATCCAGTAACTGTGCGTGTCAAATGATTTCTAGTAAAAATACAAAAGCAAACGATTTTTTTTTTCACCATTAAAATTTGTAGACTGGGATAAAAATCCTCAGGAGCAAGAATTTATAATTGGCAAGGAAGGGGCTGTGATACCAGGTAGACAAATAACATAGATCATTAACCATACCATCTTCTCTTTCCCGCTTCTTCTGCTTTTCCTTTGGTGCTGACTTCACCTGGACAACTATATCAAGAGATGCAGTTTAAACAATATTTTTGAATTGTCTACAAAAAATTGACTAAAGGAATAAAACAGGGAAGCTCAGGTCTGCAGTGTCATGAAATAAAAGTTAACAATCAGTAATTCAGTAGAGTGGAAAAATATATTATAAATCAGTGGTAGTTCTTTCATAATGTAACAATATGTAAAGGGATCTGGTGCACAAAGAAGTATTATAGTTCTATCATGCTTAATAACAGGACCCAAAAAAATACTTTGACAAAATACTCTCCTGAAAAAGAAAAACATACAAGCACAAGAAAATAATACAGTGAAAATTAAAAAAGGATTAGGTACCTGGTCTAAAAAATAAAATGAAAAATGATAATCCAAAAGGAGATCCAACATCTTATTTGAAAATAACATAAAAATTAGTAACAAGGAGGGTAGGGTTGCAGAAGCATACCATCATTTGAATCCAATGGCCAGATATGCTTTGACAATGCTTTATTCATTTGGAACATGTTGATTGAATCAACACCAAAAAGGGCACGCAAAGGTTCATCGCAAATGATATTTCGCCTATTGTTTGGGTCTTGCAAATTTTTCTCCCTAATATAGGCCCATAATTGCTTAACAACCTAAGGCCAACATTATAAATAGATGCTATAAGGCCAGAAACAAAATTACATTATATACTCACTCTTATAGAAATTCTATGTATTCTTGACTGATAGCAATGGGGTAACCTACCTTTACTACCATTTATTTTTACCAAAAAATTAAGAAAAAGAAAGAAAGTATACCTCAGTCCTAGCCATTTCTGGTGCTCCAACGAATTCCTGAAGTTGTGGAGACAGGCTACACAATTTGCAAAAACCACCACCTCTTTTCTTTACTACCTCATCACCTGACTTGTTAGATCTGAAGCAAAGATGAAACAATAGTTGTTAAAACAAGGGCATCTCAAATGGAAAGTATTTACAAATAGGTACTTGTAGATATTGTAATCCATTGCATAGATGTAAAGGTACATAAACATGAGAGATTGTTCTCACAAATTGTTTGTTGTGTAAAGTTTCTATTAGTTTCCAAAAGAGAAGAAAACTCCTCTGATGTCTATTGGTTTTATGCAGACTGGCTAACTATAAAGTAGAAGTTATTGGTTATATTGGATATCTGCAAGATTGGAACCTTTCTGCAAAGTGATTTCCCCCTTACTTTGCTTCCATTTTTTTCCCCATTAAATGGGGTAGAAATGGATACACACACACTTTTTCTTTTCTTTTCTGAATGTATGATGGTCATGGTGTGCTCAAGGAAGTTTTACAGGAACAATAAACAGAATCTATTTTCAACCAAATATGAAAGTTTAGGTGATTTTCTGCAGTTGGAATGGACGGTTCTTAGTGAATGGTGATTGTCTATGTGTAAGCTAACTAAGATATTAAGCAAAATAAAAATGATGTGAAGTAAACCACCAGTTTGTAGTTGAAAATTTTGGATGAATAATAAATTTCTAGTAAGTTTTTCTCAAGGATGCAATGTAGGCAGTATTTACTTATTTTATTTATAAAATTTTAGCTCTCTGTGGTTTCTCTTAGTGTTGTTGGGTGGTTAGTGATTCAATCTGTTTGATCTTCTCTTTTATTTTATTTATCTTTTCAGTTTTAACGTTGCATGCTTTGTCATCTTTTTCTCTTCGAGCCATAAATTATTAACATGTGGCTCCATAGGAAAAATGAGAATCTCAACACTTGCTATAGAGAAATCTTTATGGGTGCTTTAGAAACCTCTTTTGAAAATGGTATACTATCGTGGCTCCAGAACTATACAAATTAGTAGTTGTTTACAAATAGAAGTCCAACCAAGAAAACTGTATCAACCTGCAGTTTAAGTCAATATGTTTTCTTTTGGACTAGAGACAACTAAGGCCAATGGTCTGGAAAAAGTTGCATAAGCTTTCAGATCATGTTTGCTTCGCAAAATATTGGGAGATCATCAATATATAAATATAATGACAAATAAAGAAAGATATTTTACATGATTTTTTGTTAATTTATTGTTTGGGGCAGGGAAGGAATTTAACTTGGAGGTTCTACAACTTAAAAAGGCCACCTGGGGAGCAATTCTCCTGCAGGAAATCATGCAAGTATATAAGTATCAGCATTTCACTTCAGGGATCAAACCACAGTAATGACTAGCACAAGTGACTAACTATATGTTGATTGTTGAGTAAGAGGGGTTAAAAGATCCTATAGCGTGATCAAAAGTTTTCCAAGGAAATTCTTGGAAACATAACTGACAGAAATATAGACTAATTTTGCTAAAGCAACTTATGTGGTTCACCAAATTGTCTACATCGGTGAAAATGAGTCAAATGACAGGAAAAAAATAAATTCAACAATTACAAAAGGAGGGGCAGGGGGAGAAAACAAAGCCCAAATCCATCATTGAGGAACAGGTACGCTAAATTGCTAATTCGATAGCAGTGTGATTAACGGGTATGTGAGGCAGAACAGAAGACCAGTAAGTTGTCGAGTTTTATGATTACAATCTTTACAAGTGCAGAGAGGCCATAAAAATTAAATTTTGATCAGTCATTGGCATTACCGTACAAGAAAGCAAGGTTAACAAGATTAGTTTTTTGGCAAAGCAAAGAATAAGAAGAATATGCGTGCATCGAAAAGCTAAAACTGAACACTTTTCGTTCATGTAAACCTGCAAGGCAAGTAACCTCGTCACTAACTTCAAAAGCACACAATTTTTATGGAAAATACCAATAGAGAGCAACATAGTATAGTCTCCGAGTGGACCCCAATTGCTCAAAAATAACTCAAAGCCATGTGCGTGTGTTATCATATAACAATTGCGAATGCCAGGTAAAAAAGTTTAAAAAAGAAAAAAAATCTAAAAATAAAATTTAGTGATGATGCCATTGATTGCAAAATGACAGGGAATCTTTGCTCCCAGATTTGGTCTTAAAGAAGAAACCAGTAATTGTTAATCAAATTGGTGTATCACTGTATCCTCACAATCAAAATCAAGTAAATTCAAAGAAAAGTGCAATCTTTTGTTCTTTTTTTTCCCAATTGAAACGAAGTGGAAGGAATCAAGAAGCAAAAACTGACTAACCGTCTTTTATTCTTCCCATTCCTGGCATGCTTCGGTTTCTCTTCCACTGCGTCATCATTATCATCATCTTCTTCAGTTTCTTCCTTGGAATCAGAGGCTTGGCTTTGTTCGGGTTTAACCGCATCTTCTTCTTCGTCGTCGTTTTGTGGTTCCTCGTGAGCATCTTCTTCTTGATGGTGTTCGCTCTGAAGGAACAAGTCGACCTGTTCCCTTATGAATGCCTTCCTATCCGATAAATCGATTCCGAAATCGCTCTCCAACTGGCGGCGCACGGTGGCAGTGGTGGTGGTGTTGAGGTCGGAGCTCCGGAGGAACTCGCGGAGGCGGCCGATAAGCTCCGATTCAGATACCATTTGGCGCGGACGAGTGCGAGTTAACCCTTCAATGCACGAGTTATAGCAGCGGGTGACTCAGCTTCTGACTCGGTCGCAGCGCAAAGAAAATGAAGTTTGAGAAGACAAGCTTGCCCCAGCCAAGGACACAAGTGGAAATAAATAAAAAGGTTTTCTCTCGGTTTCACTCGCCCGTTTCTCGTTAAGGAATAAGAGAGATGCAGTTGCGAGCGCCACACGTGCCGAATTGCCCTTTCATAAGTACTGTGTTGTGTACCCACCTGCTGCATTTGTTTTATATAAAAAAATTGCCACTCTGTATATAATTTTTTTTTTTTTTTTTGCCCCTCTACTTATGGTCAGATTACCCTTTTATCCTGTCCCTACCTTTTAGTGAAGAGAAAATAGTTACTTTTGCTTACCCTAGAATGGAAACTGACCTCAAAGTCTGGATAAGCTATAAATTGGTGTATTTGATTTTGGCTTTTGATGCAGCGTCACATGCATAAAGTTGGGCTTTCATGGCAAGTCACGTTTGGAAAGGGATGTGTGATTCGATGTGAAAGGATGGATGGGCCTCGCTTCCTCGAGTGAAATTGATGAGATTGGGCTCGTCTGAGTTTCTCTATAATGGGCTTCTTTCTTTCTAGCCCATATTTCATACTTTACTAGAAAAAGTCCTATTTCCCACATCTTTTTTTGGTATTTTAAAGCCTCACTTTTACCTCTCTATTTTTCTCTTGTTGACATAATCAAAATCTTGAATTAGCTTTTATTTTTTGTTTAAAATCTTAGACAAAACAAACATGCTTATGTAACTACTATGGATTTTTTTAATATGGTCCCGACCACGATAAGTTTGGTGGTCCTTTATCAAAAAAGGAATATATTTTTTTGGTTTATACTCCTATATTCCTTCTAAATTCCCTCCCCATCATTTTTTTTCTCCTATTTTTGGAAAGGGAGCACAAGCTCCCGGTCCACCGAAAACAAGCTCAAGTACTAGATAGATGCCTTAATAGGGATGTGCAAAATAATTAAAAAAATGAACCGAACCAAACCGCCTTTAAAATAACCGATTTTTAAAAATCAGTTTATGAATCGAACCGATTTCTAGAATCAGTTTAAAAACCGAACCAAACCGTTTTCAAAACGAACCTAATTGATTTTTATAATTTTTTTTTTAATTTTTAATTTTCAAAACAGGGTCGACCCGAACCGATTCCGAACCGCTTCTAACCTAACCGAACCACTTCTAAATCGAACTGAACCATTTAACCCAATTCGGTTCAATTTTTCAAAAAATTCAGTTTGATTTGACATGCACATCTTGTACCTTAATGACTAGTCCGAAGAAAGAACAATAAAAAGAAAAGGTGTCTTGCTGATTTGCCGTGTTGAAGAGGTTTTTTTTTTTTTTATATATATATAAACCAAGGATGTTTTTTACATAAAGCAATTTTGTTCAGGGCAAATTTAGGGTTAATACCTTAAATTTCTTGCAAAGATAATACCAAAGATGATCAAATCACCTATGTTCTCATCCCGAACTTCGATGCACCAAATAACCGTGAAGAAATTTGTTGTTTGTGCAAGGGAAATGACTTTGTTGTGTGGCGGATATTCTCATATTCTCATGTGTTTCTCCTTCTTCCCGCGCTAAGTGACGTAACAGAATGGACCGTGTCGTTGTCAAGCTGGACCCGGTCCAATGAGAATTGAGGAGGGGACCGCAATGTCAGTCAAGTGGCTGCGGCCTGACAACAACACACAACCAGCCCAATTTCATCAATTTGAAGCAACCAACCAACAAGATTGATTACTTAATAAAGAAAAGAAAAAGCAAAGCCCACATCCACATGCATTGCATTTGCATAGATCAACGATATTCATTAAGACAGACGACAGTGAGAGACAAGGCAAAGGCAAAAATTAAAATTAAATATAATAGAAAGGCGACAATGTTGCTTACGGGGCAACCATTGTCATCTTGGACTCCAAAACACGACGTCGTTTACTGTCTTATAAATCTCCCCTCTCGCCGGTCGTCGAATCTTTCTCATTCTTCTTCACATGAGCTCAACTATTCACTCATCCCGGTGCATCTTTCTCTTTATTTGGTTTTTTATTTTTTAACAGATGGATCGGCCGGCGGCGATGGCGACCGGAGCTGCCATGGAGATGCCAATCATGCACGATAGCGACCGTTACGATTTCGTCCGAGATATCGGGTCCGGGAATTTCGCTGTCGCAAGGCTCATGAGGGACAAGCACACCAAAGAGCTTGTTGCTGTCAAGTATATCGAACGCGGAGATAAGGTTCCACTAAATCACCATCATTTTGTCAAGCCAAAAAAAAAGAAAAAAAGAAAGAGGTTTTCAATTTTTTTTCGTTTGTTTACTGATGCTGACGTATGATGCTACTTAATAGCACGATGTTTTGGGTTTCCATTTCTGTTTGGTATTTCTCTCGGGTTGTTTAGTTAGTTTTGGTGACGTGTTTTAGGAGAAGACAATTATCAGTTAACGATGCGTTTCGCAGTATGAATTGTTTCCTGATGAGGAACGGAGGGAAAACGGAAAGAGATAATAACGATCAATTAATTAATCATGCGCTTTTTCGGTTTTCTTATTTTGTTAATTAAATTGGTATCCGTGTGGCACTTCATTTTATCTTCCAACCTTGTCTTAATTGAAATAACTTGTTTTTATAGCTTTCTTTCGTTGAGTCATGTCATTATGTTTTAAAAATAAAGGGCCGACCAATTCAAATACACACTTCGTGAGTGTATGGAGAAGGGAATACTCTAGACAGTCTTTCCCTTATTTTTTGCACAGAGACTGATTCGAACCCGATCTGATACACCACGGCAAGCAAGCTTACCTCTGAACCAAGCCGACCCTTAAAATAAAATCTTGTTAGGCATGCATTGCTACATAAGTGAGTATGTTTGTATAGAGAACTGATGATGCTAAAGTAAGGTGACTTAATTGATGACTTCTTGTTTTGATGATGAAATTATGCTATAAAGTTTATATATGTTGATAAGCGGTGATCTGGTACATACTGCTTTTCTGACCCCCTTTTTGGTCGTTCTGATAGTGCACTTGATTAAGAGTGGGGTTTAGGGCTCGGTCAAGCGGAAGTATCAATAATTGGTTGGTCATTTTGCTTTAAAAGTAAAAAAGAAAAAAAGTTGGACTGGTTCAGGTGGTGAATGCAGAGCATTTGGTTTAATTGAATTTTAGATTTACTCATTCACGGTGGAATTGTGAACCAAGGAAAATTTTTGGTGTTCCAAATCATACTTTTGATTCAACTATGATCTTTTGGATCGACCTTTATTATGCAATTTGTTGCCAGTTTCTTTCTAATTCTTGCTGATGGAGCACTGGACTCATCTTTTTCTTATCATATGTCACAGATTGATGAAAATGTTAAGAGAGAAATCATTAATCACAGGTCTCTGAGACACCCTAACATTGTCAGGTTTAAGGAGGTTGGTATATTTGTATATTTCAATATTTTCACCTTCAGAGGAAGGATAATTACATTTACGGAAAATGTTCTATGAAATTTCACTCAGGTCATTTTAACACCTACACATCTGGCCATTGTAATGGAATATGCATCTGGAGGAGAACTATTCGATCGAATCAGCAAAGCAACGCGTTTTACTGAGGATGAGGTTCTTATACAATTTGTTTACTTTTCCTACACCAATCATTCACTGAGAAGAAATTTAATAATTTATACTCGTAATCTGTTTCCTGTGTAACTTGTTAACCATTGTTATGCTGTCAGGCTCGTTTCTTCTTTCAACAACTCATATCTGGGGTCAGCTATTGTCATGCAATGGTAATTAACTCCTCCCCGTCCCCAATTTAAATTGTATTTAACCTACAGTAGAATCTAGTATAGTTAATGTGTCAATCTTCTGAGAATTGTGTCTGATGCATCAGTCTTATGTATAATATGTCTCTTCATGAAGCAAGTATGTCACCGGGACCTGAAGTTGGAAAACACTTTGTTGGATGGGAGCCCAGCACTTCATTTGAAGATATGTGATTTTGGGTACTCCAAGGTAAGGGCTTCTTTGTCTCATTAGCTTTTAATGGTGTGAGTTCCATGCTTTTATTTTTTACTGGGATGTGTATGATTGATTAATTTGTACCCTTAAATGATGGTTTTCTTTCTCAGAAATTGTATTGCAACTTTTTGACAGCTATTAAAGCTCCTTCAAAAACTAGCTTACCTCCAAATTACTTCCTGCATCTGGTTGTTCTTAGTTTTCTTGTGAATCACTTTTGTTCTACAGATATAGGCTGCTTTATTGGACTTTGGTAAATCCTTGAATTACTAAAAGGTGCTTTCAGTAATTTGGTTTATTGGAAAGGAACAGTTATGCATGACTATTCATTGCGAATTTCAATAATATGAAATATTTAATAAGCTTGTGCTTGATCCATGTGTTAGAATTGGGTTTGTCCCAAGTCTAAGCCTGTAAGATTGTCTGACATATGTAGCCCTTGATGAAAAAACTAATGTTTTGTCATTTGTGAACCCATGTATAAGGTGATAATCCATTTTAGAAGAGCCAAATTTGAATTTCAGTTGATCACTGCCATTCTGATCTTTGAACTTGCTCCTGCTTTTGTTTATGTTTCAGTGTTTCACATACGAGTGGACAACAAAAAACTAAAATGTTTCCAGGTTTCTTGAGGCATCTGACCATTTGGCTGTTTCACACGTTTGTGCTATAAGACAATTCAACTTGTATTTTTTTCATGTGTTTTATGATACATTGCAATTAAAATAGTTTCCCATGTACATTCAATGACACCAGGAGGTTCATGAATTTTTCTTTCATCCTTTTTATTTATCAATTCATTTTCCTTCTGGTTTGTAAGCACATAAATATTCATTTTTCAATCTAATTTGGGACTTCTCAAGAATAGATCACTGTTGTATTCTATTTTATTTTAAATAATTTAAGTTTTTTATATCAATTGCTTTTTCTTACAAATCTAATAGGTTTTTTTATTGGCAGTCTTCATTGCTTCATTCACAACCGAAGTCAACTGTGGGAACTCCAGCATATATTGCTCCAGAAGTATTACTGAAACAAGAGTATGATGGCAAGGTAGAGTATTTCTTAGTTTCATTGTCTTACTCTTTTTTCTGTAAAGGTATAAAGTATTACTGTCACATTTGATTGAATGAAGAACTCTGTTGTCATTATTTGTGGACTAGTGAATTCTCAACATAAACTGTTATAAGGAGCTAAAGCAATGATATTTTGATTGTCTATCTGTTCTCACCTAGTCCAGTGGTATTTTTTTTTTTTAACTCTAAGCAAAGACTATTTTTCTTTTCTGGTTGGCATCTTCATGCTATTCATGTCTTCGCTTCACTAGTTGAACTTCTTAACTTAATTTACAGTATTGACTTAAATCTCTACTTTTATTTATTAAAAGCGAGCAGGAGGTAATTTTCCATCCTGCACCTTTTGTCCTAAAAGTTCATAAGGTCCTTATTTATGAGCTTTTTTTCATTGATAGATTAATATAAAAAGAAGCTCTAAATGTAATTAAAAAGATCCCACTTCGTGAGCTCTAGACCTAGCTTTTCCCCTGCTTTTTTTGCATGTAATTACACACCACGGCAATAAAATTCAAGCTATAAATGTAATTAAAGAATAAAATTACTTGAGATTTTACCACCCACCTTTCTCCCTCCATTCTTCCTTTTTTTCCATGCCCACTCTTACCCTCATTTTCTTTTTCTCTATTTAAATTATTTTTTTAATCTGTACACATGCAACCATGTGCCCACTTTTAGTAATTTATAGTCGTAAGGATGCTTTGTCATATTTTTAATCTGCAAGATCACTAATTAAGCACCTACATGTTAGTGTTTAATCTTGAGTCCCGCCCCCTTTTTATTGGTGGTGTGATGTAATCCAATTGCACTCTGATCAAACATTTTTACTTTTAACGTTGCCAGTATGTATGTTGGGTATCTTAATGGATTTCTTTTATGTTGTCATGCATTTAATATCAGATTGCAGATGTTTGGTCGTGTGGTGTAACCTTATATGTGATGTTAGTGGGATTGTATCCTTTTGAAGATCCTAATGAACCAAAGGATTTCCGGAAGACAATTCAGGTTTGATCAGATAATAAGATATTTGCATGTTTTCTTTATAAGCCTCTGATTGCTTAAGCACAACTTATTTTGGTCGGTTCCTTGTAGAGAGTTCTCAGTGTCCAGTATTCCATTCCAGACTTTGTTCAAATATCTCCCGAGTGTCGCAACCTTATCTCAAGGATCTTTGTTTTTGACCCTGCAGAGGTAATTTCTATTTTCTAATACTCACCTACTTCTGCTTATATATAATGTGATATACAACATAGTGACACACAATGCCTGAGGAACTTTGTTCTATAGGTGCATTTTATTTTATTTTTGAACACATTCTATAGGTGCATTTTAATACGCTACCATTCTACCACTTGAAAGTGTTGTTAGAATTTATTTATTTTAAAAACTTTTTGAGAGCTCAAGCAATATTGCTTGGTTTACAGGAACTGGATTTTTGAAGTATAGCCTGAATGCTGGGCATTTCCCTTCTCAATGGAAATAATATTTTAATATTATCCTTTTACACGTTCTAGGTCGGCTCGTTTGGATGGGCTTTTTTTCTCCAAAAGTTGTTTTTTTTTGTTAAAAAAAGCACTTATCATTTTTAGTGCGTTTGGATGTCAGCTTTTAAAAAAAGCAGAAGTCACAAAAAAAGCCAAAAATGTATTTTTTTCAGAAGCTAAAAATTTTAACTTTTTAAAAAAGCAAAAGTCAAAAGCCAAATTTTTTTTAAAAATTAAATATTTTTATAAAAATATAAATAGCTTTAACTTTTATAAAAAGCACTTCTAAATTATGGAGGAGATAAAAGTTACTTCTTTCAAAAGTTGAACCAAACGAGCTAGCACGAGGAAGAATATTCTTACTACCAAAATTTTCTACTACCAACTTACTACCAATCTAATCATCATTGGATCAAAGAGAGAGAATGCTAAAAAGTTTATGAAGAGAGAGAAAATGTTGATCCAATGGTGATTAGATAGGTAGTAAGTTGGTAGTGGAAAATTTTGGTAGTAAAAATATCCCTTCTCATCTAGCATTGGGTAGAAATATCTACTGTTTTGATATATTTTAATATCTAGCTTTTTATACCTCCTGTTTGACATATATTAATATTATACTTTTTGTTTATCAAAAAATAAAATAAAAAATATTATACTTTTTTATTTTCTAGGTCCTGCGCTGCTTAGGTTGTTTATCTAGCATTGGTTAGAATATATTGTAGATTCTGCTGCTGCTGCATTTGTTATTATAAAATAAGAAATTGTGATCATATACAATCGGGGAAATTGTTGATTGCATATTATGAATCGAACCTGTTGATTATATAACTTAGGGACTAACTTCCACACTTGCTAGTTTATTAATTTATTTGAACCTTATGCCTTTGGACATTTATTTGACAGAGAATTACCATTCCTGAAATATTGAAAAATGAATGGTTTCTGAAGAATCTTCCTGCTGACTTGATGGATGAAAAGATAATTGGAAACCAATTTGAAGAGCCAGATCAGCCCATGCAGAGCATTGATACGATCATGCAAATAATTTCAGAAGCTACCATTCCAGCAGCTGGGACCTATTCTTTAGACCATTTTATGGCTGATAGCATTGATGTTGATGATGACATGGATGAATTAGACTCTGACTTTGAGCTTGATGTAGATAGCAGTGGGGAGATAGTGTATGCCATATAATTCAATCATCATCTGCATTGAAAGATAGCATAATGAAAGGAGAGAGCATCTTAGTTTTCAGCTTTATGCCCTTCTCAGCATCAAGGAAAGAGAAATGTGTGCAGACCGTATTTCTTGTAGATTGGATAAGAAACGAAGTTCATCATGTTAATTTATGTAGTGTGCTTCTTGGAACTGACAATGTCCACACCATTTATCATTATCACTTTTGTGAGGGGAGGAACATATTTCTTACCCTCCAGAAGAGGGTGGTGGCTGAACGAAGGAATGATAATCACCCTTCCTTCTATTCCTGTTGAATACTTGGTTTGTATTATATACACATTAGGCATTAGCCTTTTAATTGTCCCCCTGCCAGTTAAATTTGTGTCACGGAAATCTTCGCTCATGAGAAATAATCTCATCATCATAGTCCCTGATCATGCTAAAATAATCACATTGATGTATTACATTTATAGTATCATCTAACAGAAATTCTTGCATTTTTCTCATGTTATCTGGAAAAGATTATGGTAAAATGGAAATGATATACGGAGCAAAATCAACATTGTTTACAAATTTCAACATGATTCTGATGGAACCCAAAATTAAAATGAACTGAATTAATGAAAACGCAGGAGACTCAGCTCCTTACAATCACCGAGTACAGAATTAAAATGTCACTAATGGCTGAGATCAGCCTTACAGCAATGCAAAACACAAAAACACAGTAACAAAAGATACTAATGGCTGTGAACAGCCTTACAGGAATGTCAAATAGCACTACCTAGAGGACCATTCCTCCCAATTCCCCTACCCCACTGTTTACATGAAATTCTCCTTATGAAAACACCCCACATTCCTAAGCACTATATATTCCACCCTTCACCAATTTCTTTCTCCTCTAACTAACTCTGGGCCACTCGTCATAGCCCCATCAGATTCCAAGCCACTTTATCTCCTTCAGGAAACAAGTCTTAGCTATAAACTCCAGGAAGCCAATCTAAGCTAGTACCTACTTCAGGCATCTCAATGATTAAATTGGGAATGCTGGGGAATTGTTTCCATAAGGCAGCCCTTTCTTCGTCACAGATCACGAGTATTTTATGCTTGAAATGTCCAAAATTGATGATGGAGTCTGGCAATTCACTCAGTTTTGAGCAACCCTTCATGTAGAGCTTCTCAAGCTTTTGCAAGTCACCTATGTCATCTGGTAATTTGCTAAGACTTACACAGTCTGAGATGTCAAAACAGCGCAGCTTATTAAGCCCTCCGACAGAGCCTGGCATCTCTACCAAATCAGAGCAGGAACAAAGCCTTAGCACTTCCAAATTCTCAAGCTTTGCAATTTCTTGTGGCAGTGCAGAAAGCTTGTGACAATTAGTGATACTAAGCTTCTTCAATGGGTTAATGTTACAAAGCGCATCAGGCAATTTAACTAGATCATTACAATAATCAATGCTCATCTCTACTAGATTTGGCATAGCATCTGAAATTTGGATAGAATAGCTTTCAAAAGCCTGCTTTGTCTTACACATGCGAAGGGACAATTTTCGCAGATTCTTCAATTTGCACAAGCAAGGAACTGAAACCTTCTCCAATCTGATTCTTTTCAAGTTAGATAAAAAACCAAGTAGCTCAAACTTGTTCAATTCTGTAGGATGGAAACCATAATTTGTGACTATCAGAACTTTAAGTTTACTCATTTTATCTGTGAACTCAGGTAAGGTGTACTGTCTAGAGCTAATATTTAAAACTTGAACTTCTGCTTCATCAGGTTGCATGTCACACCAATCCGAATTAAAAGTCTCATCTGCAATAGCATCACATATAATTTATGACACAGCAGAAGTATTTCTTATTAGCATTTTTCACTCGTGTGTCTGTGTGTTCATATAATTTAAACAGAGAGAAACATACCAGTTGATATAGACAATATGCGGGCAGCAACCTTTAGCCGTTTCTGTTTTCTTAATATTCTTGACATGAATGAAAACATACTGCCAATTCTTGACATGACTGAAAACATGCTGCCAATTCTTGACATGAATGAAAACATGCTGCCAATTCTTGACATGAATGAAAACATACTGCCAATGATTCCTCGCTGATTCTGTCCCACCCACCATTTAGGACGATTATCTCCATTTAAGTCAATAATTAGCCTCTTTCTCTGTTCAAATGGTTCCCTTTTGTTTAGATGGATCGCTAGCTCTCTGAGGAGATCATGCAGCATGACAAAGTGGTTATTGTAGTACATGTCTTCGTCCTTTGCAACTTTCCTGGACAACCAGCAGAAATTAGATCCCTAGGGAAGAACCAAACTACCAACAAGATGAATAATTTACTCCATTTGATAGTATAGTTTTATATCCTACAATTAAATGAATCATTAAATGGCCAACAAGGAGAATGAAAAAAAGATGACATGTACCTTGTAACTATAACCTTAATCAAATTCCTTGTGGATAAATCATGGACAATGGTCATTGCATTTCTACCATCTTCATCTAGGTTATGCAGTTCTGTCCACATATCAATAAGGGCTGTAACAGGAATTCTTTGATCTTCAGGAAATAGCCCAAGATCCATGAAGCACTCTTTCTCATTGATGGAGAACTTATCCTTTAATGTATCTAAACTTTGTTGAAGGCGATAATATAAGTCAGTACTACCAGACTCCAGAATGGATTGATTTTGTAAACGTTCATTCATATCTTTCCAGACCTCAAAAGGCTGCTGACAGAGTGATCCAGCAATGACTTCAACCGCCAATGGTGAACCTTTACAATCTCTCACTATCTGCAATTGAGAGCAAGAAAGTAAAACAAGTGATTAAGATAAAGGGCTTGGGTAACTAGGTTGCAAGTATGTTATATGCCAAACCAGTGATAATTTATTTATATGCCAAGGCAGAAGAATTAACATGACAAACAAACATGTTGTCACATCTAATCATGTCTCATTGGTGTGAATAATTTTGGAGAAGTAGAAGAGAAATTACATCATTGACAAGATTTTCATCAGGCATGTATGAGATGCGGCCTTTCCGTTGAACAAAATGATGGAAAAGGGATACTGCATGATCATGACCAAGAGGATCCAACCGGCATGGGGTGCCAAATCTTTGAAATGCAAACCTTGAAGTCACCAAAATCTTATAATATGACAACTGGAATATAAACTTGTCAACAAGGGTTTCTGAGGAAACATCATCCAAGACCAGCAATGTTGGATTTTTAGCAACAAGCCTCAGCAGAAGTCCCAATCGGTTAATTGCATCCTCATCGCTTTGAAACTCAGGCACTCGACATCCACAATGTTCAAATAGTGTCTGTACTATGGTCTTCAAGTTTGGCGTTTCTGAGATAGTGACAAAGAAGATATTCCCCCCAAACTTGCCTAGTCAAAGCAAGGAGAACTGAGGTTCTATATTATTCCAAAATGCATGCCATATATGACTATAATCTATACGAGTTAGTGACTAGGAAAGTAATAGTTTACATGATTAATATATGGGTTTATCATCCATCATTTAACATGATCACAAAAAATCTCCTACATACATAACATTTTGTGGGGCCCGCAGCGAAAAAAAAAACTCTGGCACGCAAAATAAATCTCTATAACATTACACAACCACTTTTCCTACAACATAACTCTTATAAAATCCTTAATATATTATATGAACTAAAATGTATGCATAAAAAGTTTGTATGCACTAAAATATAGAAATAATGAGCTTCTCATATGATGAGACAGAGGGAAAAAGGAGGGAGCAGCAAGCTTAAGCTTTGCCTAAAGTAACTCTAAAAGAAAGTCTAAACTCCGCAACTGATATGTCTATATGCTTGGATATAATCTGGTATAATGGTATATTTTACTATTTAACTATATAAAAGGAATAAAAAAGAGATTCTTAGGCTCTTGGCCAAGTGAGAGAATGAAAAGCATAAAGCATTTGAAGCAGCAATAACCTTTGATTTGTGGATCCCAACAGAGCTTTTTAGCGAGTGTGCTTTTGCCTGATCCACCCAAACCAGTTAACAAAAGGACAGATACACCATCCTTGAGCAGCTCAATCTTCAACTTGTTCAAAGGTTCATCCATTCCAATACATTGTGGTTCTTCAGGAGCCCCGCTTAGCCCCTTTATCTGATATTCATTGATCTTCTCTTTACTTAGCAGAATCTCGAGAATCTTTCCCACCTTGGTCAGGATCTCCATCAAGTTCCTTGTATTCTCAGCTTGCACGTTAAAAGAAAAACACCTCTTCAGGGACTCATCCTTGGCCTTAAGCTTACTCTGGTTATGGGGGAAAGAAAGAAATCTCCAGCGACTCAATTTGGAACACTTCTGAACAAGCTCTTCACCAGCTCGTATTTCAGTTTCAAGCTTTTCTATCTCTTCTATGGGGTGATCCAACTCCTTGTTATATCGTTTCATCTCTTCCAGAAGTGGAGTCAAAGAGTTCAACGTTTCTATGTTGCTTTCAAGGGTGGGTCTGAACTCTCGACCCTTTTTTATGGCTTCAAGAGCCGCTTCCAGCATCTCTCCCATCACAGTTCCAACAGCACCTTCACTTAACAGATCCATAACTACCACCTTCAGCTACCTAAAATCAAAACTTTCTCTCTGAATTTCAATTCAACCAAAGGAAAGTAGCACTTCTTTCTGTTCTGAGAAATGAAGTGTTTTGAGTAAAACAGTCATGGAGAACAAGTCGTAGGTAGCAAGTTTTTTTTTTTTTAAACAAAAAGTTTATCAAAAAAAAAAAAAACAAAAAAAAAACAAAAGAGTGCCTGAGTTGACGAGGAATGCTTCGTCTTTTTATTTTATTCCATTCGAACGTATACACTTCACACGAAATTTTTATTCCTTACTAGTTACTACTCCTAATGGCTGGGCCTTTTCACCATAGTAGTTCGATATTTAAATATTTTGACCCGTATAGTTTCGCGGTGAAAGATATTACCTATGTAACGCAGTGCGACGCGGCTTAGTGGGCATCACGTTAAGAGGTGATGGTCTAGAAACCGCGTCCTTTGCACAAAGAATGACAGAATATTTCAGATTAGAGGTGGCACCTGCACAGCCGCGTCCAATGCAAAGAACGCGTCACCCAGGAAGACGTGTCTCAGTCATGTCAGGAATGCATCTGACATTGATATGTCAATACCGATTCCTAAGTATTAATAATATAAATATAACAAACAATAAAATGTTACCTTCATTGTAAGAATTATGCATACAATTTAAGGCCAAATAAAATTTAATAATATTAATAATTTTAAAACCAATTAAATATACAACAGTAATAAAGTTTAATAATATTAATATAGCATATTTGACAAATTTAATAGATTAAATAATAGTAATATAATATGCTGTTTATGAAATTAAATATTAAATAGTAATAGTATAAATAATATGAAATTATAAAATCTAAATACACTAACCTAACATTTAATGCTAACAAATATCGAAACTCAAAAAACAACATATATAAGATCACTAACCTAATATATTTAATAATACATATATATCATATTTAACTGTCATACTCTTTTACTAAAAAAAAAAAAAACTGCCATACCAATAATAGTAACATCTTATGCATTTACATTCAATCATAATAACATTTTTTTTTAATTAAATACAATCATAATCGTATTTTGTATAAGCTGGGCAAAATCTTATTTAATTAAATACAATCACAATCATTATCTTATTTAACATCTAATATTTTGAAACAAAAACAAAACCTGTGCAGGAAACCTAATAATACATATGCAAACTATTAAATATCACTTACTTGTAAAACTAGAATTAAACAACTTTCTCTTTGCACCCAGACGCGTTCCACAAATGCCGACAGCGTTCCTTTCGAAGACAAGGTGTCGGGGAAGGGGAAGGGGAGGGGGATTTTGTAGTGGTCCTGCAAGATGGGTCGCGGCTGGAAATGGATCATGTTTGGGACGTGGCTGTTAGACAACCACGTTCGGTGGTGGACCACCATTGGCTGACGGGCCGTGGTGGAGCAGGGATCACGTTCAGGTTTGCTCTGCTGCACTGGTACGCGACTGTCTTCATACTGCTTCCAGTTGCATTTATTGCACTGCCCTGCGTTGGACATATTTGAATATTTTTTTACTTATTGATTTACGTAAGTTACGTATTTACAATACTAATATTATCTCAATTATGCACTATGCAAAAGATTTTGATTTGATTTATAGTTAGAGATGTCATTTTCTGAACCTAAAACCTTGTATCACGATCATTATATTTTTGTTTGATCCTTTATTGCATAATAATATGTGATTTATTATTTTTTATATTAAAATATTTGAAATTTTAATCAACTTTTTATAGATATTTGAGTATGTTTATAATTTTTTAATATAAATTATAAAATTACATATAATGACAGGGTCATGCGGTTGAACCAGTGACCCATTGGTTGAACCAGTAACCCACTAGTTGAACCAGTAATCCAATACTTCGATCGGGCCGATTTTAATAACAGTGTTAATTAACCATTAATCAGAGTATGGTTTGATGTAACCGAGCAAGGGACTGGCGCGTGGGGACCTGAGAGGTACTTCGCTCATCTAATTCTCAGTGCTGTCGTAGTAAATTACATCGGAGAAATCCAACGGCTCACATTTCCCGTCCACCATTACTTCCTTCTGCCACACACCGCTGTGTCTCGCACTTCCCCCATCTGCCCCCCCCCCCCAAGGTGCGACTTTGGCGTCCTCCGATCGATTTTTCGGTCGTTGTCTTTCATAAATTTTCTCGAAATTTATAAGAATAAAAAACAATTTACTATTTTTTTAATGCAAATAATTTATTATTCTAAGGACGCGTTCTTTGCATCGGACGCGGCTGTGCAGTTGCCACCTCCAATTTGAAATATTCTGCCATTCTTTGTGCAAAGGACGCGGTTCCTATACCATCACCTCTTAACGTGATGCCCACTAAGCCGCGTCGCACTGCATTACATAGGTAATACCTTTCACCGCGAAACTATACGGGTCAAAATATTTAAACATCGAACTACTATGGTCAAAAGGCCTAATGGCTGCCTTAGCATGAATAAAGAGTAAATCACATTGCTTAAATGATAAATAAATATTACACTTTACATAAAAAGTAAGTTATATAATTTAAAATTCAACTTTTTTCCAACAAAAAATGATAAGAAGCTAAGATCTGTAACAATAATAACTAAAAGTTAATTTATTTTGTATAAGATTGTCACATCACATCACCATTGGATGAAAGAGAGAATGTTAAAAAAATTTTAAATAGTAAGAATATCCCTTATATATATATATATATGAGGAAGTTTATACTTCCAATCTTCTTTTTTACAACCTCTTACAACCATGTCTTAACACTCTTGATTTCTGCCAATCAACGGTTATGATTTTTGTAAATTAAACTCATTAATTAATTATTAATTCACAATAAAAGATAACCATTGATTGAAGAAAATCAACGGTGTTAAGATATGATTGTAAGAGGTTATAAGAAAAAATTATAAATATAACCCTTCTATATATATATATATATATATATATATATAAGGATCTTATGGGGTTTTTTTTTTGACTCTTTTGCCTCTTATTAATTAAAAAATGATTATTTTGCCTCATGTTAAAATTATACACCAATTTATCTTTTTTTAATAGATGATTTCGCGACCAGAAATAAAATATAGGTTTCTTCATTGATGTAAACGATTAAATATCGATTTGTAATCGATTACATAGAAGGAAAAAAAATTCAATGCTTGAGTCAACACAACACTTGGGGTGCATAGTATCAAAACACTTCCGTGGTAAATGAGAATGAACATGGTAAATGAAAAAATGAGAATGAACATATTAAAGCCTGATCACAGAAAATTGATTCATGCGGGGATGGTGCTAACATAATTTGAAAATGGACCCTTATTATGATGTTTGGTTGCCGCGAAAGTGTGAGAAAAGACAAAACAAACAATATGAACATAGTTAGAAGCATTGAATTAAGAAGCAAAAGATTAAACCCTAGCTAGATTCCTGGATCAAATATCAAAGCAAAAACTTGAACGTGATGAGGGGAAGTGAGTACCGCTGTGAATCTAATCTATATCGATAATGGAAGGAACAAGGAAAGATGTCCATGAATTTTAAAATATGATAAGAAAGAAGGTTCGGTTAGGTTTTGTGATCTTTTCTAGGAGAAGAATAAAATTAAAAATTTTGAAAAATTGGGAACCAATATAATGAAGATGATACTTACTTCACCTTTTTGCTTTGGGGAAACTATAACCATGGCAGAGATAGAAACAGAGGAAGTGAGAGAGAAAATCCTAAGGCTAAGGAAAGTTAGAAAGAGTAAGGCACCAAATAATCAAATCCATATATATATATATATATATATATATATATATATATATATATATATATATATATATATATATATATATATATATATATATATAGGTGAGAATTGAACACATCATCTAATACAACCTACTCAAATCCCTCACCACTAGACTAAACCTAGTGGTTTCCCTCTATGTATTTTTGAATAAGATAGATGGAGCAAATATTTTCTTGTTCGACTTGGGATTGCATGAACTAATAGAAGGTTTTTGTTTTTCCTTCTTTGTAATCGATTACATCAATGAAGAAACCTATATTTTATTTATGGTCGCGAAATAATCATTTGCATAATTCATGTAATCGATTAAACAAGGACATATTAACATATAATTTGGCAAAAAATTGGATCCTATCCCAATATATATATATATATATATATATATTTATTTATTTATTTATTTTTGTTGCTAAAAAACAAATACAACAACTTTTAAATAAATTACTAAAATATGTTTTTACCAAAAAAAAATATATTGGGTTTCAAATAAACCTTGTTCAGCAAGTAAGACCTCTCTTTAAAGTAAAGCCTAATCAATTTCTATATACCAAAATGGAATTAATTCAAGTGTCTTTTACTTTTTAAAATGTCAAGGTATAAGGCCCTACGAGAGGGTTATTTATTTATTTTTGAACAAAAAGGAAAACAAAAGAACAACTAATAGTTAACTAATTTGGAAGTAGAAACTCCCATTAAGTCCCACTGCACAAGGGAGCTGCAGCCACCGGGGGGATTCTCAAAGGTAAAACCAATGATTAAGATAAAGGGCTTGGGTAACTAGGTTGCAAGTATGTTATATGTCAAACTAGTGATAATTTATTTACAAGCCAAGGCAGAAGAATTAACATGACAAAAACATGAATTTCTGTCTTGTCACATGTAATCATGTCTCATTGGTGTGAATAATTTTGGAGAAGTAGAAGAGAAAGTACCTCATGGACAAGATTTTCATCAGGCATGTATGATCTGTGGTCATTACGTGGAACAAAGCGATGGAAAAGGGATACTGCATGATCATGACCAAGTGGATCCAACTGGCATGGGGTGCCAAATCTTTTGAATGCGACCCTTGAAGTCACCAAAATCTTATATTTTGACAAGTTGAATTTGAACTTCTCAACAACGGTTTCTGATGAAACATCATCCAAGACCAGCAAAGTTGGATTTTTTGTAACAAGCCTCAGTGGAAGTCCCAGTCGGTTAATTGCATCCTCATCGCTTTGAAACTCAGACACTCGACATTCACATTGTTCAAATAGTGTCCGTACAATGGTCTTCAAGTTTGGCGTTTCTGAGACGGTGACAAAGAAGATATTTCCCCCAAACTTGCCTAGTCAAAGCAAGGAGAATTTGAGGTTTTGTATTATTCCAAAATGCATGCCATATATGACTATAATCTATACGAGTTAGTGACGAGGAAAGTAATAGTTTACATGATATTAATATATTATATGAACTAAGATGTATGCATAAATAGTTTGTATTTTACTCTCCAAAAAAATAAAATAAAATGGATTGACTAAGAAATAATGAACTTCTCATATGATGAGACAGAGGGGAAAGGGAATTTGGAGCAGCAAGCTTTGATTACTGTTTTTCAAAATAGTTTTTTAGTTTTCAGAATAAAAAAAACTCGTTTGATAAGGTCTATTGTGTAAAAAAAAAAAAGTTTAAAATACTGTAATTATGGCTCTGTTTGATTATTGTTCTTAAAAACAGTTTTCTAGTTTTCAGAACAAAAAAACTAAAAAATTCGTTTAGTAAACCTGTTTTATAAAAAAAAAGTTTTAAAAACTATAACTGTTTTTTTGTTTTTAGAATCAAATTTAGAGAACATGTCTGAGTTGTTTTTGTTTTCTGTTTTGATTTTTAAATTTCAAAAAGAAAAAGTATAGAAAACAACTATTTCCATAACTATTTTATAAAATAGTTTTAAGAACAAAAAAACCATAACACAATCAAACAGACCTATGTTTTTGTTTTTAGAGTCAAATTTAGAGAACATGTTTGAGTTGTTTTTGTTTACTATTTTTTTTTAACTTTCAAAACAAAAAAAATACATAAAACAACTATTTCCATAATTATTCTACAAAACAGTTTTAAGAAAAAAAAAAAAAAAACTAAAACGGAATCAATGAGCTTGAAGTAACTCTAAAAGAAAGTTTAAACTCTGCAACTGATATGTCTATATGCTTGGATATAATCTGGTATATTTTACTATTTAACTATATAAAAGGAATAAAAAAGAATTCTACAGATATTAAATGAAAAAACTAAACGAATCAAACATCTTTTATTGACCCCAACAGAGATTCTTAGGCTCTTGGTCAAGTGAGAGAATGAAAAGTATAGAGCATTTGAAGCATCAATTACCTTTGATTTGTGGATCCCAACAGAGCTTTTTAGCGACTGTGAAAGGTATCAAAGATCAAGAGATAGAGAAGGAGAGTGAAGAGAGATCGAACAGAGAAAGAAGTTCTGAAAAAGTAAAACTGACTTGATTGAAAAACAAGTGTGTGATACAATCTATATAAGAGATAATGCTAACCAACCTACACTAGTTTGTTAGGATCCTAACTGACTTTAAATATCTAACAGAATGTAACTAAAACAGTTAAAACAGAAAGCAGTTGGAACTATAAGCAAATTGCAAGCAGTTGGGCCCAAGCCATTTATCTATTGGGCCTATTGACTATCATCCCCCCACAAACTGAGCAGGCTTGGAAGCAAGCACCCGAAGTTTGGATGTAAAGTGAGAAAATATGGACCGAGACATAGCCTTTGTAAGCCCATCAGCCAATTGATCCCGAGCAGGGACATGATGAACTGTAATAGCCTTGGCTAACACCTTTTCGCGCACAAAATGCAGATCAAGCTCAAAGTGCTTGGTGTGCGAATGAAATACTGGATTTGCTGTGAGAAGAACAGCAGAGAGGTTGTAACAGTAAACCGTAGGAGGGCGAGGAAGAGGAATGCAAAGTTCTGAGAGCAAGGACTGTATCCATGTGAGTTCAGCAACAGTGGAGGCTAAGCACCGATATTCAGCCTCAGTACTGGAGCGACTAACAACATGTTGCTTTTTCGATGACCATGTGACAAGATTGGAGCCAAGGAAGATGCAGAATCCGCTGGTAGAACGTCGATCATCAGGGTCCGAGCCCCAGTCAGAATCACAGTAAGCAGCTAAATGAAAATTATGAGAAGGATCAATTGTTAAACCATGAGAGATCGTACCACTAAGATAATGAAGGATGCGTTTGACTGCTCTCCAATGTGTATCGAGAGGTGCATGCATGAATTGACACACTTTGTTCACACTAAAGGTGATATCATGTCTGATGATTGAAGCATATTGAAGTGCACCAATGATTGATCTATACTGAGTGGGATCAGGATGAGGAGAGCCAACATGGGAGGAAAGTTTGATTTATGACATGTGTGACAGTGAGGAAGGCATCCTCCCAAAATTTATTTGGTAAGTGAGATTGAGCTAGGAGAGCTAAACCTGTTTCTACCACATGTCTGTGTTTCCTTTCAGGCTTTCCATTTTGTTGATGAGTATAAGGACATGTAAGTCTATGAATGATGCCTTGTTTTTGTAAGTAAGGTGTGAATTTCAAGTATTCTTTTCCATTGTCAGTTTGAAGGGATTTAGTTTTCTTGTTTAATTGTAGTTCAATCATGGTTTGAAATTGAGTAAAAATATCAAATGCTTGAGATCTGTTGATCATGGGATAGATCCATGTATAATTGGAAAAGGCATCTATGAAGAGGATATAGTACTTAGCACTTGAAATGCTTTCTGTGGGTGCAGGACCCCAAATGTCCGTGAGGATAAGGTCTAAAGGACTGGTATAGACTATTGTGGTTTTAGGTAGATGAAGTTGATGCATTTTTGCCATACAACAATCACAACACAATTTGGATTCAGTTTTATTTATGTAGGGTATATTACAATGCCTAAGAACCAACTTTACAGTTTGAATTGAAGCATGAGCTAATCTAGAGTGCCAAAGATCTAAAGTTGCAGTACTATAAGTGTTATTACATGAAACAGAATTATGAAAACTTGGAGTATTGTCAGCAACACAGAACCTAGGAAGTGATTTTGCTCCATCAAAGGCATAGAGACCATTTTTTAGCTTGCCTTGGAGAAGGATCTCCTTGGTAGCCTGTGATTTAACAAAACATATGTTAGCATGAAATTCAAAAAAGACATTATGCTCTTTTGCAAATTGAGAGACACTGAGCAGGTTTTTGGATAAGCCTGGTACATGTAAAAGATTGGACAATGTGTAATATTCTGACTTGATAGGAGAATAGAGAATTGAATGACCTACATTTTTAATTTTTAGGTTAGATCCATTACCTACTTGCATTGTATCTGGACCACTGTATGCTGCTTTGTGAATCAGATTGGTGGCATCGGGTGTGAAGTGGTTTGTGGCTCCAGAATCAGGATACCAACTTGAGTCTGTAAGAGAGAAATAGTCAGAACTATCATCACTTGGTTGGTTTGCACTGGCAGGGTTTGTTTCTGTCAAATTGGCTTGTAAGTTGGGATTTGTGTTTGGTTTAGGATGGCTTTGGAAATTCTGATTGAATCTTTGATAACATTCTAAAGCTAGATGACCAGTTTTGCCACACAATTGGCATTGAGGCCTGTTATAGAAGGAGTTGATGTTATGATAGGAGTTGAAAGAGTTGAACCTACCTCCTCCTCCTCTATAGTTTCTGTTACCTCCTCTATGAAGACTTCCATTATTTCTCCCTCTGTTGAAACTACCTCTGTATGTAGATGAATTTGGTTGCCTTCGAAATTGCAGCTGAGCTGTATTGGCTTGAAAATTTCCAGCAAGGTGTTTCTTGTGTTTCTCAAATCGTTGTTCTTGAGCCATGAGAAGTGCTTCAATTTCTCCTACAGTGTATGGATCAGTCCTTGAAATGACTGAAGTGACAAAAGAATCACAGTCTTCATTTAATCTGTCCAATATAGCATCAATATGATCTTCTGAACTAACAGCAGAACCACATGAGGCAAGAGAATCTACAACTTTCTTGATTTGTAACAGGTATTTAGAAACTTGACCATCTTTCTTGGTGTTCTTTAGCTGTAACTTGAGCTGTTTAACTTTAGCTCGTGTTTGTGATGAAAATAATTCTTCAAGTTTTCTCCAAACTTGGAATGAGTTAGAACATCCAACCATACGTGTATAGATCGATTCTGACATGGATGACAATAGCCATGACAGAAGCAGCTGGTCTTGTTGATCATAACGTGCTTTCTGAATATCTGAGGACGAACCTCGATGGGTAGAACCACTTTCTGCACTTCCTTGAACTTCAGCAGATGCATTTCCTCCAGTGGTATGAACTTCAGCAGATACAGCTTCTTGAGTATCTTGCGTGATGAATTTGTTCAAGTCATAGCCTTTGATTGTGGCTAGAGCTTGTTGTTTCCAGGGTAAAAAATTATTCTCGTCCAGCTTGAAATAAACTGGATTAGAGAATGAGTGAACTGAGTTTTGCGCAGGCGTGTTTGTCTCCATGGATCAAGATAGCTCTGATACCATGAAAGGTATCAAAGATCAAGAGATAGAGAAGGAGAGTGAAGAGAGATCGAACAGAGAAAGAAGTTCTGAAAAAGTAAAACTGACTTGATTGAAAAACAAGCGTGTGATACAATTTATATAAGAGATAATGCTAACCAACCTACACTAGTTTGTTAGGATCATAACTGACTTTAAATATCTAACAGAATGTAACTAAAACAGTTAAAACAGAAAGCAGTTGGAACTGTAAGCAAACTGCAAGCAGTTGGGCCCAAGCCATTTATCTATTGGGCCTATTGACTATCAGAGTGTGCTTTTGCCTGATCCACCCAAACCAGTTAATACAAGGACCGATACACCATCCTTGAGCAGCTCAATCTTCAACTTGTTCAAAGGTTTATCCATTCCAATACATTGTGGTTCTTCAGGAGCCCCGCTTAGCCCCTTTTATCTGATATTCCTCGAAATTCTCTTTACTTAGCAGAATCTCGAGAATCGCTCCCACCTTGGTCAGGATCTCCATCAACTTCCTTGTATTATCTTTTTGCACGAAAAATGAAAAGCGCCTATTCAGGGACTCATCCTTGGCCTGAAGCTTACTCTGGTTATGGGGGAAAGAAAGAAATCTCCAGCGACTCAATTTGTAACACTTCCCGATAAGCTCTTCAGCAGCTCGTATTTCAGTTTCAAGCTTTATTATCTCTTCTATGGGGCGATCCAACAAATTGTTGTATTGTTTCATCTCTTCCACAAGTGGAGTCAGAGAGTTCAACGTTTCTATGTTGCTTTCAAAGGTGGGTCTGAACTCTCGACCCTTCTTGATGGCTTCAAGAGCCGCTTTTAGCATCTCTCCCATTATAGCTCCAACAACACCTCCACTGAACAGATCCATAACTACCACCTTCAGCTACCTAAAATCAAAACTTTATCTCTGAATTTCAGTTCAACCAAAGGAAGGTAGCACTTCGTTCTGTTCTGAGAAATGAAATGTTATGAGTAAAACCGCCAAGGAGAACAAGTCGTAGATAGCAAGTTGCTGGGAATAGTGACCATTGTGCCACTATTCCCACACAAATTTACCTAAATGCCACGTTCTTAAACTATTTTTCCAAACTGCCACGCAGGCAAGGTCGCTTCTGACACAGACGAACTATGCATAATGATGTGTCAGGAAACTGGTGGTGTCAGAGTTCGCTTCTGACACAGGCGAACTCTATTTTTTATTAAGTTCGCCTACCATGTAGGCGAACTCCATTTTTTTTTTAATTTGATACTTGTTATCCACTAAAAATGTGACACGTCAGCAAACCGAGTTCGCCTGTGTCAGAAGCGAACTTGCCCCCGTGGCAGATTGGGAAATAAGACTGTTCGTGTGGCATTTAGGTAAAAAAGTTGGTGAACAGTGGCATTTTGGTCAGTTACCCAAGTTGCTGCTACAGTGCTACCTACGTACGATCACCAGGAACACTGACCATTGTGCCACTGTTCCCACACAAATTTACCTAAATGCCACGTTCTTGAACTATTTTTCCAAACTGCCACGCAGGCAAGGTCGCTTCTGACACAGGCGAACTATGCATGATGATGTGTCAGGAAACTGGTGGTGTCAGAGTTCGCTTCTGACACAGGCGAACTCTGTTTTTTATTAAGTTCGCCTACCATAGGCGAACTCCATTTTTTTTTAATTTGATATTTTTTATCCACTAAAAATGTGACACGTCAGCCGACCAAGTTCGCCTGTGTCAGAAGCGAACTTGCCCCGTGGCAGATTGGGAAATAAGACTGTTCGCGTGGCATTTAGGTAAAAAAATTGGTGAACAGTGGCATTTTGGTCAGTTACCCAGATCACCAAAAACATAAATTTCTCGTTGACGTTGACGAATGTTTTTTTTGTTTTTTTGGGTTTGATGAGTATAATGTCGTAGGATATAAGAGAATTTTCCTACCCTTACAATAAAGTAGAGAGAGAAAGTAGATTGATGAAAGAAAAAAAACATGTGGACCCCACTTCTTAATTGTGTGCGTAGGAAAGTTTTATTGGGTTATGTAACATGATACTAATAAAACCCTTTTTTTTATTCCCCTCAAACGCGTAAACTTTACAAGGAAATTTTATGGGTTTTATATTTCTCATCTCATGTTGTAGAGACAAAAAAATGTGGGACCTGTATGTTAGAAAAAATTATGTGTAGGACCCATGTTGGCACGAAAAATGAAGGGTGTGTAGAAAAATTTAAATTCTGATGTTAAACGAGAATTATAAAACCCTAATTTTATTGGCTGCGTAAATGCGTTAGCATGAATAGAGTAAATCATATTGTTTTTTTTGATAAGAAATATAATTATAATAATTTTTTTCTCTTTTCTTAATCACATTAGTTGACGTAAAAATAAAAAAAAATTATATTATAATTATATCTTATTAATAATAATAGTATTACACGTACATAAAAGTGCATAAAGTCATACGAAGAGAGACAGAAAAACAAGAAACAAAAAATATGTAACTCAGATACTTTTGTATGTATAAAGATAATTTTATTATATATATATAGGTAAAATCATTTCTGCAGCCGCTCTACTTACAACAACGATATATGTATGATTATGATTTCTCATATTTAATGATTTTATCTTTGTATAGTTATGATTATCCGCATTTAATACTTTCAAATATATATGACAAATATTTGATTGCTTTATATATATTTATTTATTTTTGTTTTTGTTGCTCATAAAAAAAAGACACTAAATTTTATGAATAAATTACTAAAATATGTAAGTGCATCGAAGCAAATAGTTCTACTTCGGCATATAGATATACCATAACACACAGAGTGGGAAATATTTAACGTGCACTGTGTACCGAGGCAATAAAAAACTTGCATTTTCAAAAACGTTTGTACGTTAAAAAGTAGAGAAAAGTGTGTGTTATTTTAAATGACACACCTTATATATTTTTACTCTCATAAAAAGATGGAACCCATACTTATAAAATTTGTCTCTCTTACTCTCTTTTATGATTTATCTCTTTCTCTCATTTAAAATAACAACACAACTTTATCAGTGGCGGAGCCATGATTGAAAGGGAGGGGGGGCGAAAATTAATTTTATCTTGCATAATATAACTATTTATTTTATCTATTAACCTCGTAGGAACTTATTTAGGTAATTTCTTACCAAAATATTAACATTTAACAATATTTAGAAGACTAAATAAATATACTTTTGGTCGGTCCAACACAATAGACATAAAAAATAGTTTAAAACAATAATTAAAAAAAAAGTGTTGTGACTAAAAAAATGCTTTTAACTATATTTTTTTTTAAAAATAAAATAAAAGATTGCAATCAAGTTGCTCCCAAAAGTGAATCTTTTAAGTGAGAGGAAACTCATTTTCTCTATATGAAATAACTATACAAAGAGAAACACATCCATGCAAATGAAAAGAGATCAAAAGGATGATAAAAAGGCCAAAGCTTTCATTAACCAAAACATAGCATATGAAAATAAAAAAGAAAATGTAGAAAAGGTTACACATAACACATACACATTAGGTGAAGTGAAAATAGATTTCAACTTGGATTTCAAATCAGAACTTCCAAAAGAAACACATTTAACAGTAACAACAATACTATGTTTGGCCTTCAACTGTATTAATTTTTTTTGGTGGGGGAGGGGGCGGCCGCACACCCTAACCTCCCCTGAACTTTATATCTTTTAAAATAATACATCATTTCCCCTAAGAAGTAATCTTATTGGGCAAGTTATAAAACATAACCTAGTTTAAAAAAAAAAAAAAGTAAAAAAAAGTGATTTGAACCCGACGTGAATCGAACACGCAACCTTCTGATCTGGAGTCAGACGCGCTACCATTGCGCCACGGATCCACTTTTAAACATAATTCGTTACAATATGATCTGATAGAAAAATGTTATTATTTAGGTCGTGAATCTTGGTCCTTGACTGACTGATCCATAACATTACCAAATATAACAAACAGCAATGTAACAACTTACAATATTTATTAATTGATAAAAGATAACCGCGCATATATTTTACATATCAAGGTACAAACTACAAAAGCTGATTACTCTGTTTTCTTCACCTTCTTCTCATTCACTACTCTTTTAATTTTCTTAATGGCCTTCTCATCAAAAATCTCGTAAGACCTCTCGCATTTCTCCCTCAACCACTTGATGAATCTCTTAATGTTGTCCTCGTTCTTCACATATGTTACTGGAACCGTCATGCCCGCTAATATACCTATACACCAAAAATAAAATATACATAATGAGAGATCGAGAGGGAAAGAGTGTATAAAAGAAGGGTTATATTTATTAAGAAAATGATTATAACCGACGAGTGAAAGAAGAGAGAAAAATAAATATGCGACCCACCTTTTGTGTGTAAAAAATTTATTTATTTTATGTAAAAGGGTTTTATTAATCTTATGTTACATAAGATAATTTTTGTTTCTAAAACAAAAAATAAAGAAGAAAGAGAAAAAAGAGAAAGTGGAATGATGAAAAAGAAAGAAAAATATGCTGATCTCATTTAAAGTTATGTTATGTAACATTATAAACATAAAACCTGTAAAATAAAATAACCCTTAAAGAAATTAATCATATACCTATATAAATGAGTGTTAGGAAGTCCATGCAGCTTCCTACACAAGAGAGTAACCATAAGCCAGCAACAACTCCAACAAATACAGGCCAATCTTTCTCTACGCTCACCAGGAACAACCACCTTATTGCTTCTTCAATCCATGCTCTAACTGTATTAGCCATTCTTAGAGTTGTTTCTTCTCTTAATTCCAACCTCGACAAGTTCAGGGGTTCCCTGAATTTCACACAAACAGAAGAAAAAGCATAAATGAATTAAGCTAGCTACTACATGTAAATATGTAATGAAGAAGAATCTTCCATTAGACAGAGAAAATTGTAGCAGAAGGGTGCTTACTTGCCCAAAAGTTTAAGCATATTAGCATAGAGGAACATTGAAGCAGTAACAATTATAGCTACCCATGAAACCACAGTGAGGAAGTTGAATTGCCATACTTCCATCAACACCCATGTTAGTGTTGCTGTTACAAGAACAGTTGCACTTAGTTTCTTTCTTCTCCATAGGATTACGTCCTTCACTATTTCGTTGTAACCATCTGCGCCACAAAATCCAAGTGCGACACATGATATTTGGGTCAAGAGAATTTTCAACTCTAAATATTGTTACCACTTAATGAGCATACAGCATAATCAAATTAATTACCTGAGGAATAAGGAGGAGTTGTCAAAGGTTGTGTTTCTGCTTCTATGTTTGCAGACATGAGAAAGATTGAAATTGAATGAAGATTATAATATCCAAGGGTATAAGGAGCAGGAGCTACTACCAGGTATTGTTTTCGCTTCAAAATGTTGTACCAAAATACTATACTTCTGTGGAGGTTTTTGTCAACAGGGTGATTCTGTGTCTGCCTTACACGTGTGGGACTCTAACAAACGTGGAAACCTTGTAGCCTTCGTGGCACCTCCACCTACTTTTTGCATTCTTCGAATTGATGTTGTCATTTATAATGAGGAAGGCGACGTTATATTTGCAAAATTTTTTATTTATAAATCTTTATAAATTATATTATATTTAACTAATAAAATATTTTTAATAATATTTTATTGGTAAGATATAATATAATTTGTAAATTTATAAAAAATAATAATTAATATAAGCTTCCTATAATAATAATAATAATAATAATAATATGATAAATTATAGGAAAAATCTTCGGTGATGTATTGAAGTTTAGTGCATCGATGGTTATTTATTTTAGAATAGCAAATTTTACACAAATTTCTAGAATCTCGAAATTCATCTACATAATCTAAAATAAATGAATTACTGTGGACTAAAGTTTTGTTCGTAATTTGTAGGGATACTTGAGATCTGAACAGTGCATCCATTTTCTTTATGTGACTTACATCTCAATATCTCGTCATGGGCATGCCCATCCTCCCGAAGCATTGGCTTTTAGCCCATTTATTTATGTGTTACATCTCAATGTCTCATCGTGTGTATGGCCATCAATGTTGGGCGTGGTCCAACTTTTTTTCCTACCTTACCTGTCTAAATTTCCCATTATGTTTTAAGGAATAAAGATATAAATAATGAGTTTTATTTTTCTTATGTTGCAACACACAAAAAATGGGTGGGACTTACTATAAAAGAAGAGAAAGAAAATAAAAAAATGGGTCTCACCTATTTTTTTGTGCGTTGCATGAGACAACCTGTCTCATGCAACATAAGAAAAATTGAATCGATAAATAATTTACAAAATATGCAACAAGCTATCGATACACACAAAATATGCCCATCTGTTTAGGGCTTTTACTAAATTTGATTATTTTTTATTCCCTTTATTGTTGACTAATAGTTGAGTTAAACACAATCAATATGTGCCTCTTAGGATTTAATGCCGTAATTGCCTCCAGATAATCAAAAATATTAAGGATGACATCTCCAGCAACTGAGCTCTTCCAGAATAGGTTGAGTTTTTTTTGTATCGTAAGAGTTGTATTAAGTATTTGGCCGTCCAAGGGAAGACTCGGTAATTGCCTCATTATTCATTTATCTAGCTTAGATTCGATAACATAATTTCCGAATGGAAACTAGCCGCCTTGAACCACTATGATTCAACAAAAATTTAAAATAATTACAGTTGTCTCTGGGATGTCAGAACCGGCTATTGTAATTTGTACATTATTGCCCCTCTGGGCTATTCTTGATTTCTTGTGGTTCAAAAAGAGTGCAATAATAATGAAAGAGAAAGAAAGTTCGTGGAAAAATAATATAGACCAGAAGTAGATTCGCGAAACTGCATGTATGCAATCGATAGTGTACATTGATATACTGATATAGATAGTATTTATATCTTTTTTATTTTATGTTCATCCATAAAATGGGTTTAAATTAGCTACATTATTAGGACTGCATAGTTTTTTTTTTACAACATCATTTAATGATCTATAAAACATTTTTAAATTATACATTAAAATTAAATGTTACCAACCTTTTTAATAATATTATAGAACATTATTAAATAATAAATATACAATATTTACATTGAAAGTGAAAGAAAATTAGATTAATTATAATTAACCTTTATTTTTAATCAACATTTCAAACCATTGGGAAAGTAGTTTACAAATAAAATTGAAGTCTTATTCGCCTCTCTCTCGGTTGGTTGCTCAATTTACCACGTGGTATACGCTTACGAGCAGAGTATTTCTTTACTTTTGTTCATATGTTTTGGTTTTAACGTTAGTATTAATTTTTTATATAAGGTTTTTTCATTTTAAATTAAAGTTGTTGGACAAAAGTTATATATCTCATCAAAGCTCTTTGTGCCCTTTATGAACTTCACATGGACATATTTTGGAACATGTATTAAATGTTATAAATATAAATGCATATCCGTCAAATTGCTCCAAAAAGAAATTCAAAATAATGGTCTTGTCGGTGCTCTGTCTTACTCTTTATTATCCTATGGTTTAAGGATTTAATATCTTTATTTTTCGTTGAAGAATTTTTTTTCTTATCATACTTGTATAAAAGTGAATAGATTTCATTATAAAAATAAGAAAGAAAAAAAAATTAGTGGGACTAATTCATTTTTATACGAGTTTGGTAGATAAATCTTTTCTTTAACAAAAATAAAAATACTTTTTCCATAATTTAATTAGTGTGATTTTTTTTTAGCTAGAAAAATAGAGTTAAATTAAATTGAAAATTTTGTGAGAAATATTTAGATATTTGCCAAATATATGTTCACAAGGGCAGAGATTACCTTAAAGTGTGTTCCTTATACATATCAAATTTCCACATTTTAATGTAGGGGTTTTCATTTGTGGATGATCCAAAAAAGTTTCCTACACATACAATATTTTGTGGATCCACACCTTTTAAAGTAAAAAAAAAAAAAATGAGGCACGCAAAATGAATCTCAATCACAATACACAATCACTTTTTCTACAATATAACTCTTATAAAATCCTTTAATATAATTTGTGTAATATTCAAACTTAAAAAAATAAATGGTTAGTTATGTAGGGATGCAGCAAGTATTATGTTAAATTGAATGGTGAAGAAAATGCAACTACACACATATGCAAGTGAAAAACCACAACAACCGTAAAAGAAAGACAAAGCGAATATCATTGGGCTAGGACTAGCAACAGTTTAAATATATCAAAAAAAAGGAGTATTATGTTGTATGAAATTTTTTAGGTCATGTCATATTGTTAATTATGGGTCACTATTTTTAAAAAAAAAAGTAAAAAAATTGATGAACACACTTTTATGTGTCCGTAGAAAAATTGTTTGTGTCATCTGAAAGAAGGAAAATATTACCAATGTATCATATATGTGAACAATGTTTGTCCTTTTAAATGATATAATTTGTGTTATTTCACTCTCATAAAAGATGAGACTCACACTTTTATATTTTATTATCCACTCTCTCTACTCCTTTATTTATCTCTTTTTCTTACTTAAAATAATATAAGTTTTCATCCTTTACAATAATACATAATTTTTTCCATCATTATATTCGACATAATTTCAAAAGTAGCATATTACTTCTTAGCTGGAAGCAACAACTTACACACGGAAACGCGTTAGTTAGCCGCGCCGAATATGAATGATCAATTTTTATATTTTTTTGATACAACATGTAGATATCGCCGTTCAATTTTATCTGATCAAGAAGAGTAGCGGATGCATGGGATTTTGCCACCAGACAAAAAATAAGACTAATTCTCAGTCAAGAAGAGAAATACATCCTCTTACCCCAAAATTTTTCTAATGAACGATTAATTTGAAACCTTAGAAAACAAACATAATCTTCAAATCATTATTAAAATAATTCTCAATTAGTCCAATCATGTTTTCCAGCTCAGTTCATTTTTGTATATATTAAGGCTCCAAACCTAAGTGGGGGGTGTCACTCTTGAAGTGTGTAACCTCTTTCATCAGAGCCCAGATCTGGTAATTTCTAAATTGATTCCTTTTATAGAAACTCAACATTGATGCTCCATTTTTAGTTCTTAGTTCCCAGCATTCTTTTATTTTCTCTCAAAGGAAGTGAAATAAAATATCAGTGTGTTTTACTCTCTTGTAATTTTCAGTACACACAATGGGAAAAACTAGTTTGCTTTATCTGCAATGCATTGTTATTGCTTTAGCAAGTGTGTCTCTAGTGCAAGCAGAAGATGCATATAAGTTCTACACATGGACGGTGACTTATGGGACTCTTTCTCCCCTGGGTAGTCCACAACAGGTGTGTGTAACCAATATGCTTTTATTGGATCTATGATCTATTCTTGCATTACTTGATGCTAGATTCTAGAGGTTATCTTTGGAACTCTGATTCTGACACTTTGGTGCTTTCTTTTTGAAGGTTATTCTTATCAATGGTCAGTTTCCTGGCCCTAGACTTGACTTGGTAACTAATGACAACGTAATTCTCAACCTTATCAACAAGCTGGACGAGCCATTTCTACTCACTTGGTGAGTTTCTATGTTTCCCTGTGCCTTTTCTCCTGCTTGATTCATAATCTGTGCTTTATGGTCTGCATAAACTCCCTTTTGTGTATATATCAACTTGTGTTTTCTTTGTATGTCCCTTTAGCTGCTTAGTTGTGATAGATCTTATTATTTTAACATGTTGGATGGACAGAGTTGGGCAACAAGGTGGCATTTTTGTTATAGGCAGCATTTACTGTTTAACTTCTACAAATACGGCTACATTGGTTCAACTCAATAGCGGTTTAAACTTTATGAAACTTTTACCTGACTGTATATTCTAAGGTTTATTAAAAGAGAGTCAGAGATGACATATTTTCCTAGAAGTAGCCAGAAAAGCGGCATTGTTGTCCAATAAGATGATTATCTTACTGAAATTTCAAAACCCCTTTATCAATAACAGAAATCAAAAGAAAAAGAGTTTTCAAGGTTTCCAATATATTTGCCGTTATTTTCCCTTCTCACAAGATAATGAGCAATGGCATAACAGAGTTGAATTTTTTCAGTGTCCTTATTATCTGGTTGTGAGATTTTCTTTGAGAACATGATTTAACATTGTTTTCATAAAATAGGAACGGCATTAAACAAAGGAAAAATTCATGGCAAGATGGAGTTTTGGGAACCAACTGCCCCATTCCTCCGAACTCAAATTACACTTACAGGTTTCAGGCCAAGGATCAGATTGGCACTTATACATACTTTCCATCAACTAAACTGCATAAAGCATCTGGAGGGTTTGGAGGACTCAATGTTTATCATAGATCTGTCATCCCAATCCCTTATCAAAACCCTGATGGAGATTTTACTTTACTCATTGGTGATTGGTACAAGACCAACCACAAGGTAAACAAGCTTAAGATTTTTTTTCCCTTCCTCATTAATATACTATTTTAAAATATACCCCTTCAAATTGCTCTGCAGCTGAGATTCATTGGATATATATACTGGATGCTAATATTTCTTAATAGGAATTCATGTCTAATGTTGAAGACGTTTCCATGTCTTGGTCACGCCCCCTTACTGCATTGTGCTCCCTGAGAAAATTTGCCACCCTAAATTTGAGATCATAATTCCTATTGTTTCCTGTCATGTTAAGTTGTTAACATCATTTTTTCTTCTTTTTTGCAGACATTAAGGCAATCTTTGGATTCTGGAAAATCTCGTGCCTTTCCAGATGGCCTCCTTGTCAATGGCCAGGGTCATTCTACCTTCACTGGTGACCAGGGTAAGGCTATGTTTTAAAAGGATATAGTTCAACAATGCCCAAATTCTGAGTGATACATTCGACTATGTCAAAATTGCTTTTACCAACGGTATTTGCACTTTGCTTTCAGGAAAAACCTATATGTTCAGGATATCAAATGTGGGCTTGTCAACCTCAATTAACTTCAGAATTCAGGGTCATACTCTAAAGCTAGTTGAGGTTGAAGGATCACACACTGTCCAGAACCTATACGACTCCCTTGATGTACATGTTGGGCAATCAGTTGCTGTGTTAGTAACCTTAAATCAGCCTCCAAAGGATTATTACATTGTTGCCTCAACGAGATTTACCAAGACACCTCTCACGACAACTGCAGTGCTACATTACACAAACTCTCATTCCCAAGCATCAGGACCCTTGCCTGTTCCCCCCGCTGACAATTATGACTGGTCTATGAAGCAAGCTAGAACATACAGGTTATTCAAAAACACCTAATAAAAGAAAAGCCTTTTTGAGTTTGCTTTGATTTATTTATAGATTTTAATATGTTTAAAATTAACTATTCCTGCAGATGGAATCTGACAGCAAATGCTGCTAGGCCTAACCCACAAGGGTCATTCCATTATGGGAAGATAACTCCTACAAAAATAATTAAATTGGCCAATTCAGCACCTTTGATTAATGGGAAGCTACGTTATGCTGTTAACCGGGTCTCTTATGTTGACCCTGATACCCCTCTCAAGCTTGCTGATTACTTCAACATTCCCGGAATCTTCAGTATGAATTCACTTCAAAGCACTCCCTCTGAGGGTCCCGCATATATAGCTACCTCAGTATTGCCAACTTCTCTCCATGATTTTATTGAGGTTGTTTTCCAGAACAATGAAAACACCATGCAATCTTGGCATCTTGATGGTTATGATTTTTGGGTTGTTGGGTATGTCAGCTTCCTTGATTTGAGTTTTGTTTCGATTTATCTTTATTTTTATTGCAATAGCTTAAGGGAGTTTTAATGATGTTCATTGGTACAATTACAGTTATGGTTTCGGCCAGTGGACAGATGCCAGTAGAAGTACCTATAATCTAGTGGATGCCCTGACTAGACACACTGCACAGGTAGCTAAGCAAGAAAGTGCCTTATTCCTTGTGTTGAGATTTCTTTAGAGAAAGTACTTAAAACTTTTTATGATAAAATTTACCTATTTGTTTGTTTCTTTTTGATATGCTTAACTGGTGGTGTGTTTCAAATGAATGTAGGTGTATCCAAACTCGTGGACTACAATATTGGTGTCCTTGGATAACCAAGGTATGTGGAACCTGAGGTCTGCAAAATGGGAAAGGCAATATCTTGGTCAACAGTTCTATCTCAGGGTGTGGAATGCACAGAGCAACCTTGCTAATGAATATGACATTCCCAATAATGCCCTGCTGTGTGGCAAAGCTGTAGGACATCATCACCCTTAGTATCAAGTATCAACCTCCTATTTGTTGGCGTATCTATCTTCTAGTCATGAGGGCTTGACTACAATTAGATTTTTTTATTTTAAAAAAAAAGAACATATGGAGAGAAGTTAATTTCTCAAATTTCTTATAGTCTTATAACGTATATTGAAAAAAGTATTGTATTAAATTTCCATTGCTCATTTGTAATTTAACAATTGATTTCATACTTAATTATTTACAGTTATAATTTATGAATTAATTGAGTTGGATTTCGTTCACTTAAATTTGATCAGCTAGCAAGGATTTTGCATGAAGTACAAGGATTCAAAGCATCTTATGTTCAGGTCAAAGTTATATTCGAACATGTTAGTCCTGTGTGAAGATACCTCATGGTAGTATTAAAAATAAAAAATAAAAAATAGGACTTGGTGCTAGTTTAGCAATCTGATATCGTCATCTTAAATTAGTCCTAATAGTGAAATTGTGAAAATCACTATTTCATTTATTCAGGATTTCCATTCGTTCCCTTTAATCTGGATCATGCTTCGTGTCATGAATCCACAAGATATTTCTCTTTGGTTTAATGCTACAATTTGGGCCACTTCTATAATATTTGACCTTAGCCCATATACTTGTTTAATTTAGATTGGGCTGGTCTCCAAAAATAATGGAAATCATGATAAAATAAACAATGCAATATAACAGATTTCACAAAGCTCTTGTTAATTCGCCATAGCTCGTACACATGTCATATCACTACACGACCAAAAATATCATTTGAATTCTTTCACGTAAATGAATAATAAGATAGGTCCTATTAGATATATAAAGACGTAATTTTTTTTTTTAATATCACTAGTACTTTATAATGAATATTTGTCGGTTCTTGTCTTGCATGGCTAAATTTGTATTTATTTTTATCTAACATGATTTTATCATAAGAGAAAATTTAAACTTTTAAAAAATATATTAAGAGCTTGTTTGGATACAAATGAAAAAAATTATTTTTCCTTTTTTAAAATCTATTTTACATTTAGGGCATGTTTGGAGCACCTGATAATGAAGATAGGATATGATAAGTTATCATATCCTACTTTTATCTATTGTTTGATGGATCAATACGGTATGATTAGCTTATCCTATTGTCTTATTTTATCCTATTCAATACATGATTTCTTATCCTATGGGAGGAGCTGAGTTAGGATTCAACAGGATAAGATATCAATATTGGATACCCAATATATATACGTTACCCAATATATTCTCACACTTCCCAATATATTGTATTTATTGCATTATATTGTTTTTTTTTTCTTTTCTCCTTCTAGATAATCTTATTATATTGCTAATCAGGTGCTCATCAAACACAGAACATGATATGCGCTTATCAGACCCATATCATATCCTATCCTTATCGGCCTCCTATCATATTCTACCTTTATCATAACTTGTCCACCAAACAAGCCCTTAAATACTTGTAGAGTATTTGTATCAATCATTTACCCTTTCATTTATTGTAGAAATTCAATATCATTACTTTTAAAATAAGTTATATCTGATTTATTTTGTTTAAGTAGTCATTTTATAAAAAAAGAATTTACATCCAAATACACTTAAAATATTTTGAACAATTTATTAAAATTATTATTTAAAAAATAATCAAAATTAAACATATTCTTATTTTATTTGAAAAAAATAAATAAGCAAGAAAACCAATATACCACATTATATATGTTTTGTAAGAAAGAAGCGCATGGTTGCAGTTAGGAGATGGAAAGGGGAGGAAAATTAATAATTATTGGACATCCAAAACTATCATTTGCTACGTTTGAGTGAAACATAGCAAAAGGTGTCATTAGATTTAGTTTGATTAGAGAGATTCCTATATAATATTACACTATTCCTATTACATAACATATGACATCAAAAAGTTGCAAGATTAAAAAAAAATTAACTAGATCTAGATAGTTTTTAAATTAACGAGATTAATAATAGCAAAAAATGTTCGTGTTTTTAAATGACACAACTTGTGCCATTTCACTCTCACGTTAAGATGAGACTCACACTTTTATTTTTTTTGTCTACTCTCTCTTCCTTAATCTATCTTTTTCTCTAATTTAAAATGACACAAATTTATATTCTTTAAAATAATACACATTTTTTCTTTAATAGTAACTCTCATAATATTCAAGTATATTTTTTGTTTAATTGGGACCATTTGTTGACGTAAAAGATTTTTATTTATGCACCATGGGCGAGGGTCCATAGCCCTAAACAGGAAAACTATGGGCTAATAAAGGAAGCCCAAACACTGTTTTCAGATGACCGGGTTATTCTCAATTCGCATAGTAGGTTAGATAGGACATTATTTATACCATGATGCATGACTCAGCATGAGGAGACAGCTACCTAGCAAGCTCGAAATATGAACGATGAAAATTTATCCCATCATGTTTTTAGGGTATATTTTTTCTTATGGGAAAAGTGGAAAATTAAAAAAGTAAAAAAGGAGAAAGAGAAAATTAATGTTGTGTGTAGGAGAGTTGTTTATCAAAAAATTTAGATGAACATAAGCCTTTTATGAGACATTTGGATTTAAATTTTTCCGTTAGATTTAGCCACGTTCTCACATTACTGTTTCGTACCAAGATGCATGAGTAGGAAAATTTTTATTATACACCCGGTCCATTAAATTTGTCACGCTTCTTTTTCTTTTTTGGTAAAAAAAAATTCTTAGATCCCTCTCTTTTCTCATATTCCCCATCTATCTTTTTTTTTTCTTCATTTTTGGCAAGGATCACCATGGTCCGGGGCCATCAAATAATCGCTCAATGAGTAGACAGCTACCTAGATAGCTAGAAAAGATGAACAACGAAAATTTATCCTATGATGTTTTGATCAGACGTTTGGTTTTATCCAAAATAAAAAATAAAAAAAAATCGTATATTTGATGAGTTTATAGGATAAGATAAGCTTATTAGATTGAGTTATTTTATTTTGGCCAAACCAAATCAAATATAGCAAAATTTTAATTTTTTATTTCCCAACTCATCCATAGAAAATGAAAGTATCCTTTTGTAAGTTAAACCCTTTTCCATCCATCCTGTTCGATTTCTTTGCCCGCTTCATATTAAATTTTCCAGCACTTTTAACTCTCATAAATCAAAAATAGAAAACAGACAGATTTGCATTTGAATCAGGGGAATATGCGTTCAATAATCCTAATCGACGAACAATGGGAACAAATCTGAAAAAAAAAAAAAAAAAAAAACTAACGAAAAATAATTTTCTCGCTTCGCTTGGGAAATTTTACAAGTTCAACTTCAACTGTTTCGTTGAGCATGTACTGATTTTGATACTCCATCAAATATTGTGTTGATCTTTGGACATCCAAAAACAGATTGTAAACCCGATTTATATCTTCCAACTCCACCATCGTTCCCTTTCGCTTTTGGCATTGCAATGCAGCTGCTGTGATTAGATGAATAGCATATCTCAACGATGTTTCTTCACCGGTTAACAAACACTTTGCACCTTCAGCCTTTTTATATCCTCCTCTTTTCTTTTTTTCTTTTTCTTTGGGTTCTCGTTCTCGCTTTTGGAAAAAACACATTATCACTATGATTTTTTTACACAAATTTTATAAAGGGTATTTTAGTCCATTGATATTTATATCCAGATGATATCTTATTGGGTTTTATAAGAGTTATGTTGTAGGAAAAGTGATTGTGTTATGTTATAGAGATTCGTTTTGTGTGCCGGAGTTTTTTTTTTTTTTCTGCCGGCCCCACAAAATATTGTATGTGTAGGAAAATTTTTGTGATCATGTTAAATGATAGATGATAAACCCTATTTTATTTATTCCAAACATGATAACATAATTCTATCATACGGTTAATTCGGTGTATATCAAACAGAGGATATTATACGTACTTATCCAATCCATATTATTTCCTATCTTTATCTATTTCTTGTATCCTATTTGTATATCAAACATTATGAGATTAGAGGTGAGAGAGTTTTTTTTTTTGCAGTATTGGAAGTAAATAAATTTAGTGCAATAATACCGAAGAAACAGAAGTAAGGCAATAGTTGTTCAGCGAAGGCTGTATCAAGAAACAAGTGCAGGTGGATTCCTCACAATCAACATCAAGAATCTAGTGCTGTTCAGGAAACTCTTTCCAAAGGCTGCTTTTGCATTAGATTCATAGATTTCTCGTAACAAAACAAAATCTTGCATTTGCATATGCTACCCACCACCTTCAGTACTTCTTAATAACGAAACCCTAAAGTTTTTTAGTTTTCCAAGATGATATATTCTTGTAGCCCAGCTTTCCTCTTTATTCTTTGGTCTTATAAAATATATATATTGACTGTTGCCTCTCATATAATATAACGTCAATACACCCTAAATCTTTGCATTTTGATGATGCCTATTATATATATATATATATATATATATATATATATATATATATATATATAAGGGGTACATATTGTTTACAAAATGTTTTTATAAATTTTTGCAAATTACACTATGTACCCCGGGAGAACATAGTGTAACCTAGTGTTCTCCAAGAGAACATAGTGTAATTTGCAAACAAAAAATTTATAAATATAACATTCTCCATATATATATATATATATATATATATATATATATATATATATATATATATATATATATATGAGGAGGATATTTTTACTATCAAAATTTCCTACTACTAACTCACTACCTATCTAATCACCATTGAATCAAAGAGAGAGAATGCTAAAAAGTTTTTGAAAAAAGAGAAAGTGTTGATCCAATGGTGATTAGATATACAGTGAGTTGGTAGTAAAAAATTTTAGTAGTAAGAATATCCCTATATATATATATGTGTGTGGGTAGGATTCTTTGACACCGGTGTCAAATTTCAAGTTTGACACCTCATCTAAGAGCCGTTAGATCAAAAAAAATCATTGGTATCACATGCTTACAAATCATAGCCGTTGGTCTTTTCTGATCTAATGGCTCTCAAACTTAAAATTTGACACCGATATTAAAGGATCCTATCTCATATATATATATATATATATATATATATATAGGACCCACAACTCTCGGTCACTAGCCTAGTGCACATAAAGCAGCAAAAATTGTATTAGGCGTTTTAGAGATAAAGTAAAGAGAGACGGGAAAAAAGTTGAAAAGGAAGAAGCGAAGGTGCAGAAATAAATAAAATGAAGAGACTTAACAACAACATGAAGCATTTGAGAAACACTACGACGTTTTCCACTCAATCGAAACTCTCTGGTTCTTACCCTTTGAGAGCTAAGCTAAACACAACATCAACCAAACATACAACCAAAGCAAACAAACAACCACAAAACAAAAGACTCTAAAAATAAAAATTAAGGAGTTCTATCTAATGAGAAAAGAAAATGGAGCAAAAACAGTTTCAGCTGTTAAGGATATGATGCACCATTGGTTGTGGGAAGATCAGACCAAGAAACGGTTGGATTCCAGCACCCCAATTCACTCCCATGAACTGAAGATGAATCTAAAACGTTGGATAAAGAAGAGGAAGAAGCCATGTTTCCCAGAAATATTGGTGAACTGTCACTGCAATAATTAACCGATGATGACCTGAGCTTATGGTAAAGTTCTTGAATTCCACTGTTTTGAAGTTCTCCAAGTACAAAGCCATTATTTGTTTGATGTGTCTGATCTTGATTGTTTCTCCAAAAAGAGCTGAATAGACCCAATGAAGGAGCTTGTCCAACAGCATCATAGCCTAGGGTTCTATGATTCAACAACCCATTTCCAATCAATGGCTCAGTCACCATGTGGGACTGTGATCCCATTAAGTTCCCTTCTTCCTTGACCGTAACAGCATTAATGGACATGTGACTAGGGTTAGGGTTAGGGTTTTGGTTTTGGTTTTGGCTAGCTCTCATTAAAGCCAATAGATGAGTATTTTGTGGCGAACCCCACAGGATTGGGGTTGGTGGAAGCTCATGATCGAAACCATGACCAAGTCCTGACCTTCCAATCTCCGATGCCACTGCTTTCATCTTTGTAGCACTTACCTTTGCTACGGAGTTGGACGGACCGACGCTCTTGTTTTTCCGGCAGCCGCCTCCGATCGGAACATTCCTGAGAGCACCTCCTTTGGTCCAGTAACGGCGACATGTCTTGCAGAAGTGGCGAGGCTGAGTGAGGTTGTAGTTGTTGTAGTAACAGAACTTTGTGTTTGATGAATCACATCGCGGGCACCTCAAGTTTTGATTTTCTGAATTCGAAGAGGCCGCAGCAGTGGTAGTGGTGGTGGTGGTGACCGCGCTAGCCGCAGAAGTGGTGGTAGTGCAAGAAGGAAGAGAGCTAGGAGAGGGTGTGTGTGTTAGTAGAGCTTCTCCGTTAATGGAGATTTTCCTTTCTCCTGATATGAAGCTAGCACCACCCAAGAGTTCTTGAATCATCTTTATGTTTTTTTTTTTTTTTTTTTTTTGGGATGTAGAAGTAGAACAATCCAAAAACACGAAAAGCAAAAGGGTAGTGAATGGAGAGTCTTTTTGTGTTAGTGGAGAGAAAAGCGAAAGAAAGTAGGTTTGCTATGTGTGCTAATGAATGCGTGAAATGGAAAGAGAAAGAGAGAGAGAGAATTGGGTTGGATCTAGCTATATGATGAAATCACCTTTGGGAATTCAATTGGGGTTTGCTTTGTTGTCAGTTTGGTCCTTCTTGCTGCAAAAGAATATATAGAATGGGGACACTGCCAAGATTATTTAAAAGTATATTTTTATAGAGTCCATGTGAGAGAAAGAAAGTCATCATTCAATGAACTCCCATTTAGGCCATATCCATGTCATAAATCACAACTCTTTATTAATGTTGGAAGTTTCATTTGAAGCGAGAAAATTCTTGGTTGGTAAGTCTATTAACCATTACACATAATTTTTTAAATTTCAATTCTTCTATTATATGTTTTTAAAATATCAGATGGCATTAATTGTAATCAAAGATTTTGGCAGGGTTAATTAGTATATGATCTCATTAACAAAAATTATCAAAATTGTAATTAAGGTAGAATCAGAAAATTATTTTGTAAGATTAAAAATAATAGATTACAACTATAAATATTTTTCATGTATTGAAAAAAATTCAATTGACTTTTTTAAATGAATATAATGACCTTTTCACTTAAATTATGTAAATATATAAAGTTAAAAAGTGCATCTAGGTATTATTGTTAAAAATAAATTATATTAAATCATATAGTAGTTAAATTTTAAATCTGTATCCCTCTTTTTTTCTTTTTCTTTTTGATAAACAAATCTATGTCCCTCTATTAAACTTTATGAAAAGTTTTTTCAGTACTTTTAATCAAATATTATCATTAAAATATCGTAGTCATAAAATTTGCTCAAGGTAAAATAAATTCATTTAAAAATGAACGAAATATTTATTTATTACATAAAAACTTAATCACAGATTTCATTTTGAATTTTAATGATAACCCCCATCTAATTTGTACGTTCAAAATAAATTAGTGCTTCACATATATTGAATTTAAATAATTTTTTTTTGTGATTGGAGGCAATCTTGTTTGTTTGGAACAGATAATTAAGGTTTTAGATCTCTTCCAAACTGGGGAGGATCGAACAAGCTTTCACCTCTATCAACTCGACTCTAATGTTCCAACTGAGCCAATTTAAATAATTCTTATAATTTAAGGATAGGATACTAATTTATATAATTAATAAGGGAAAACT